>CM060610.1:322500-525000 GCA_030578255.1 Tiaroga cobitis
TGTGTGTGTGAGAGAGAGAGATAAGATCTGGCACGTATGGTTCAGTATGAACTGTAACAGAGAAACTAACTTCTGTAAGAGGCATCGCCTATTCTTGTATCCAACAACTATAAAAAAAGAACAAAGTTTCTCTATAACGATTCACAAGATTAAATAACAGCAGATATTCAGAAACATTTTAATATCTGGGACATTTTGATCCCCGATTAATGTCTGATCCTCTATATATATTCAGTGAATGTGTATATTTCTGTGGCTGTGTCCAAAACTAGATGCATTTGATGTCAGTGCAATTCTTTTTTTGAGTGTGTGTTGTGTTTTCAATATACACTATATTCAAGATGCAAAATCCAAAAAAGATTTGACATTTATAATTATAGCCTTGCTCCTATTTTTTTTTTTCTCCATTCTGTCCCTGATGGAGTTTTGGTTCCTTGCCACTGTTGCCTTGGCTTTTGGCTTGCTTAGTTGGGGACATTTAATATTCAATAATATTATTGATCTGCCTTACTTAAGGTGGACGTTGACGCAATATCTTTTAGAAACAAACTTTGTTATATTGTTTTCATGTTATCACTGTGAAGCGCTTTGATACAATCTGTATTGTAAAAAGCGCTATATAAATAAAGGTGACTTGACTTGACTATAACTGTAAATGTTGTAAATATAGAAATATTACCAATGATGTTCAGTTCAGCCGCAGGATCACACACACACACACACACACACACACACACACACACACATATATACACCCACACACATACACACCCGGATCCAGGAGAGGAGTTATTGACTTTTACTAGAAAACAAACTGGCTTCTGGTGCCGGCCGGTTGCATACACTGCTGAGACTATATTTCTGTATATGAGATTGTAATGTGATATATAATCTATATTATACATCTATATAATGTGCGATGATATAGAGGTTATCCTGGACACTCGATCTGAAGACGTGTGTGTGTGTGTGTGGTCAGGGATGTAAAGCTGTCAGAGTCCGAGCGCGTCACACCTGTTCACAGGAGTGTGTGTGTGTGTTCAGTCATAAACAGAGGTGTGTGTGTGAGCCTGTTCTGCCTGATGGGTTCCTCGCGCAGGATCAGTGTGTAGACGCTCGGCTCTGTGGCTCGTGGATTAAGCAGCGGCTGGAAACTGTGCAGATCCAGGTTAGTGCGCGAGTTACTCGGACAGGGTTAGGGGACTCGGGTTAGGGGACTCGGGTTAGGGGACTCGGGTTAGGGGACTCGGGTTAGGGGACTCGGGTTAGGGGACTCGGGTTAGGGGACTCGGGTTAGGGGACTCGGGTTAGGGGACTCGGGTTAGGGGACTCGGGTTAGGGGACTCGGGTTAGGGGACTCGGGTTAGGGGACTCGGGTTAGGGGACTCGTGCGCACTGAACGTCAGGTTGTGTTGTGAGTGTGTGATTTGAATCATTCATTGAGTCACTCGTACTTCGTTCTCTATAGTGAGATTGTGTGTCTGTCATTAGTGCAGGGTTTGTGTGTTTGACTGAGCAAATATCCATACGGGTTAATCACTAATAAAGTTTCAAAAAAGGTCTTTTTAAAAATCTACATTTTCAAAAGTGACGTAATGCATATTTTGAGCAGGAACAATGCATTTCAATTGTTAAATATAACATTCCTAATTTTATTGTGAAATCTTAGCAAAGTAACCCGTAAAGAGTGTTGATAGTGTCTAACACATTATTATTATTATTTTGTGGTTGTGTATTTTATTCATATTTATAATTATTGCATTCTAGTGGCCAGGTATTTAGTATCTTTAGCATCCGATTTTACTTTTAAAGACGTAAAAATAATTGTTCAAGTATACCAGTAAACACATTCAGTACATTAAATACTCACAATCTAGTTTTCAGCCATTTATTCACTTTGACGTTTTATTTGTTGGTTTAAATCAAGAATTTACATGGTTGTACCACATGACAACATTAATAATGACAGGAAATTTCTTTTTCATTTCAATTACATATTAAAAAAAAATACAAGTGTTTGTCTATTACAGTAAAAGTAGTAATTTTATCAAAAACAGAATAAATCACATCCGGCTATAGACTGATTAAAAACACTATAATCGATTGTGATGAATAACAACAAAGTCATGTTTTATTATATATTGATGCAAAAATAATCATCAGCTTAAGTCAGTTGAGAATTTTATTCATCAAAATGTTTAAAACATTAAATGCACAGCAACTTTAACAGAGCACTATATAATAACCAATAACTACTAAACCAGATTCATCAGATCTTTTCCTTTTGCCACATTCGCTTCTCTGGAGCCGGACGGACATTTAACGCTTTAGTTCTCAGTCCCACTTTTTATTAAGTCTCTTTAACTGCTCTGTACTAACATTTAATAATTTGATACAAAGCACTTCTTGTGTTCGTTTCATATTGTAGGCTTACTTATATTTAAAAAAATGCCTGAATTAAAAAAAAATACAAAATTACATCTATTAATTTCTGTAGTGACATCTATAATTACACTGTTGACCTTCCCAAACCCTTAACCTTTAACCTTTAACCCTATCCTGACCTGTATTGCACCTCAATAGCAGCAAAACCACTTGCACAAGTACATCATACCTAACCATTTCTTTGATGAGTTAAAGCAGTGGTTCTCAACCTTTTTGGGGCCAGCGCCCCCTATCCAATATCATAGGTCCCCCCGCCCCCCACCCCCAAACTGAGCGAGCAGGAACGAGTAACTGATGAAATAAGTACAAAATTGTCATTTATTAATACAATCGAACTATACTCCACAGTGATTAATCCAAAAAACAAGCTATAAACGGCATTGAATAGCAATAGCAGTGTTTCTCACATGATTTTTGATAAATCTGTGGTGGGTGGACCTCGAGGCTTCTAGGCAAGCCCCCCGTAAGAAAAATGTCAATACTCTTTAATGGTTTGTCAACTTTCTATTCCTCCGCTGCGTGATTCTAGCCAGCGCTGGATTGTTGTCAGCGCGAAACACATGTTTGAGCGCGTGAATGCTGATTCTTGTCAGCGCTGGATTCTAGTCAGAGCGCTGGTCTATTACTGGTAAAATAATAGAGTCGTTGCAAAAGTAACGATGCATTAAACTGGAAGAAGAATCACAACAAGCGCGTCGGTGAGAACACTCATTTAAGTCAAGTCAAGTCAAGTCATCTTCATTTATATAGCGCTTTTAACAATGGATTGCTTCAAAGCAGCTTTACAGAGATTAACATATAATCTAAGCTAACAGAGATTGTTTTGGCATTATAGCGGTTCTTGAATAATGTTACTTCCAGCTAAAGTTAACTTTGATTGATTCACCTCCGTTGAAATGGTCAGACTTTTAAACGCGAACCTGTGATTAACGCTGACGGCGTTCACATGCTCATTCAGAATTGATTCTATAGTTATGTGCTTTTGAAAATATGTGCGCAGGTTTATAATTCATACAACCCAGCCTAAACAAACTACTTTTCTTGCCTATAAATTTTGATACAGAATTTTGTTTTATTTTATCACTTCGGGGTACGCGAGCCGGAATTCACAACGCTTTATCTGTAGAGTGGGAAAGGGATCCTCCATAGGGAGAGGATAGTGGACACTTCAGCACTGCATTGTCATCGGGTCCAGGCGGATCTCCTTCGTCAGATCTGGACACGGCCTGGATCCGGCAGGCTGCGGGAAAACCTCGGGATAAACAAAGACACTAATATTAGCGTAGATGCCATTCTTCTTATGATGTAGCGAGTACATCAAGATTTAAGGGAAGTGTTCCCGGTTCCGGCTGACCTAATCTATGCAGCCTAACATTGATTTATAGAAGTCTATAGTGTGTTATGTGTATGCTAGGTCAAAGAGATGTGTTTTTAGTCTAGCTTTGAACTGACAGAGTGTGTCTGCTTCCCGGACAATGGTAGGAAGACTGTTCCAAAGTTTTGGTGCTAAATAGGAAAAGGATCTACCGCCTGCAGTCGATTTAGATATTCTAGGTATTATCAACTGGCCGGAGTTTTGAGATCGCAATAGACGTGAAGGACTATAATGCGTTAAGAGCTCGCTCAAGTACTGCGGAGCTAAACCATTTAGTGCTTTGTAGGTAATCAACAATATTTTAAAATTTATACGATGTTTAATAGGGAGCCAATGCAGTGTTGACAGAACCGGGCTAATATGGTCATACTTCCTGGTTCTGGTAAGAACTCGAGCTGCGGCGTTTTGAACTAGCTGTAGTTTATTTATTAAGCGTGCAGGGCAACCACCCAGTAGAGCATTACAATAATCTAGCCTTGAGGTCATGAACGCATGGATTTAAACAGCATTCACACCCGAACTTGACTGCATATATTTTTGACATTATTGATACTGCTTTCAATCGTAATGCAATAGAAATGAACACAAAAACCTGCTAGTATACTGACGGTGGACTTGCGGTCAGGAGTAGGCTAGAACGGCCGCGGACGAATGATTTTCTTTTTTCTATTTGAGCGCTGCTGACGTTTTCTTTCACGCGCACCATAGACGCGCGCGCACACACAATATGACATCACAATCTACGCATATGTTTTACAACATAATTTAACATATATGGTCCTAACACTTTTTAAAAAGCCCACTTAAAGTGTTTATTACAAATACATTACTAAATGCTTAAAATTAATCAAAGTAAATTAACACAAATTTGCATTATATATTTAAACTAGTGAATGCCCCCCATTAACACCTGAACGCCCCCCTTTCAAGACTCTTGCGTCTAACGCCCCCCGTTGTTCTCTAAACGCCCCCTGGGGGGCGGTACCTCCCCCGTTGAGAACCACTAAGTAAAAGACACCTAATATAAAGAGTTTTATAATTGACCATAATTGAAAGTGTAAAATGACATTTAGAACAATAATTAAAAAATAGAACAATAATAGACAATTTTAGCTTAAATGTATCAGTGATGCGCGGGTCAATGTATAAAGAACCCGCACCCGACCGACGTTTTCAACTAACCCGCCCGCAACTCGGACTGCAAAAAAAAGTATGAAAGTATTGTACCCGACCCGCTTCCTGACCGCATTTTTTAAAAGTAGTAAATGCTCATCATAGCGTCATTGGGCCATAGACGTGTAACAACACAGCATCGCAAGAAGACGTACATAACAAAGCCAGCACTTTGGTCATCATCTTTCATTATTTCGGAGCTTCCACTCCCCAGTCTTCACCTTTTCTCTTGCCGCCTCCATCTCTCTGCAGACTAGTGATCATAGACATGGCCGCTTCGTGAACGAATCGTTCTTTTGAACCGGTTCTTTTTAGTGAACCGGTCGAACCAGTACACTAAATCGAACTGAATCGTTCGAAACAGTTCGCGTCTTGCGTCAGTGCTGATCCACAAGTTACTAAAGTTACTCACTTTCAGACATGCCTGACAGTCCCTCCGAATCGAAATAAACCAATATCCCGAAGTATATTTTACTCCAGGAACAGTTCACTGAACTGAGACATGTTGGTGCCACTGCTGAGAGAAGTGATGAGCACGAGCAGCTGATCCTGCGCATCCGCGTACTACCGAACGCACAGGTACAGTGGTTCTCGGATCACCCGTACCGAGAACTGTTGACTGAGCTTGTGTGTCATCTTCGTGCCAGTTATTCAGCCAATAAAGTCTAGGCCTATATATTTCATAGAAAATTATGTCTAGTACTATATAAATACAAAGGTTTAATTTGCATATTTTTTCAAACGACCCGACCAACCGCGACCCGAATATCATTAAAAATATTTTTGGATGACTCGTAACTGCGGGTAACTGCGGGTGACCGCAGGCACCCGCTCGTTTTGGATCAACCCGCGCATCACTGAAATGTATTATTAATTTAGCTTAAATTACGTGTTTTAATTAATATAGGGACATTAGTTGCAGTTACGTCACCTGACGTCTGCCACTAATCTCACATGAACAGGATGATTATATGTGGAGGCTTGTATTAGCTTTTGTCTGTGCTAGAAAGTTAGACATAGAATGTTTAAATACAAGAAGTTTGACATCGGTTGTACCAGCTGACATGGACGCGTACCAACGACCTATACTTACAAAAAGTATTCGAGAGATCTGCACACGTTTCTCACAGTAATGTCCTCTGATCGTGTTTACTGTAATCTCTCATCGTAAAACAGCCATGTTTACATCATCATCTCAACAGCTCCAAAACTATTATTCTTATTATCAAAATGCCATGTTAAATAGTTTTCTGTTAATTTTTGCGGAGACTGCGGACGGTTGTGCCAAATAATATCTGTTATTTAAATGTACTGAAAACGAATTAAAACTAAATAGGTTTATAGGGATGTGTCCTGAACTGATCAAATCACTTTAAAAGGAAATGTTGCACAGAAATATTGGCGTCCGGTCATTGACACTGATCAGACTCGTGATGACCGCGGAGCGCTCGCGTCAGGCTTGCGTAAACCGACGCTCATCCGGAGGAGCCGATATGGTAAATGAAAGATCGGTGTATTAATGCTGATTTACAGATCGCCGTCATAACCCCTCATAACCCCTCATAACTCATCATAACCCCTCATAACTCATCATAACCCCTCATAACCTGTCATAACCCCTCATAACCCGTCATAACCCCCCATAACCCCTCATAACCCGTCATAACCCCTCATAACCCCTCATAACTCATCATAACCCCTCATAACTCATCATAACCCCTCATAACCTGTCATAACCCCTCATAACCCGTCATAACCCGTCATAACCCCTCATAACTCCTCATAACCCGTCATAACCCCCCATAACCCGTCTTAACCCATCATAACTCGTCATAACCCCTCATAACCCCTCATAACTCGTCATAACCCCCCATAACCCCTCATAACCCGTCATAACCCCTCATAACCCGTCATAACCCCTCATAACCCCTCATAACCCGTCATAACCCCTCATAACCCCCCATAACCCGTCTTAACCCCTCATAACTCGTCATAACCCCTCATAACCCCTCATAACTCGTCATAACCCCCCATAACCCCACAGAACCCGTCATAACCCCTCATAACCCGTCATAACCCCTCATAACCCGTCATAACCCCTCATAACCCGTCATAACCCGTCATAACCCGTCATAACCCCTCATAACCCGTCATAACCCCTCATAACCCCTCATAACCCGTCATAACCCCTCATAACCCCTCATAACCCCCCATAACCCGTCATAACCCGTCATAACCCGTCATAACCCGTCATAACCCCTCATAACCCATCATAACCCATCATAACCCATCATAACCCCTCATAACGCTTTATAACCCCTCATAACCCGTAATCGGTGGCTGATGCTCCTGTCGGGCGTTTCAACAGTCGAGTGAGAATGATGTGTTTTCCCGCATCTTTCCCGTATCATGTTTTTGTTCTGGGGTGTGTGTGCTGTAGGAAAGAAAGATGCACTATTATTTTTTAATTAGGCAGATGCAAACACAATGAGTCACAGGCTTCTGGCTGTTGTTGTTGATGTTTGCTTTCATTGCACTGTTTTCTGCAGTCAGTCACACACAAACACACACACACACACACACACACACACACTCACTCATGCGCTTCTGTTTGGGTTTCATTGGTCTCTCTGTGTGTTTGTCTTCACAGGGACCGAGATGTCGCTCGCTCCTTAAATCATTTTCCACACCGCTGGTGAGTTTGTGCTCGATTCTTTCCTTTTTCAGTGTGTTTTCACACACACATTAAACAGGATTGCTGTAGTGTGTATTAAGCAGGAGTGCTGTAGTGTGTTTTCACACACACATTAAGCAGGATTGCTGTAGTGTGTTGGTTCAGCCGGTAGGGTCGGGGTTGCTCATGCGGAGTACGACGGCGAGTTCTTTCTCTTAATGAATTACACAGAAACACAGCCATGTTCTTAAACTCTAGTTCTAGAAAATGAAGAGCAGAGAAACGTGCATCAGGTGTGCTTTGGTTTTTAAGTTTTTAATTAATTTATGAAGCCACTGCAAACTTTGTTACATATTATATTGTTATATTATAATGCCATCATATTCTGTGCGGGTAATTCGCTGTGAATAGCAGAGCCTGATACTGTCTCTGCTGAAGCTGTCAGTGTTGTGTCGTTCACGGACTCGCACAGATCATCTGAGGAATATCCCAGCGCCGCTCTCGGCACGACACTTACGATCTTTACGACCTGAACGCACATCGCACACGCATGATGTCATCAGCTTTCTCTGGTTGTCCTGTAACCCGAGCTGAAGACGTTCATGCTCTTCTGCTAAAGCCTCGTGGTGATGATAAACGCTGGGTCTCACAGCGCCGGCAGAATATTCAGATCACAATAATTCTATACTTTTGGGTTAGGGTTAGGCATGAGTCCACATTACATTTACAGTGATCTGTTATCAGAGACGTTTTTCAGAAATGTACATACAGAATCACAGTTAGCGAAAAATATATTCATTTAAACAATGTAATAATTTAATGCAGAAAAAGTGAGCTCATTGAAGTAATGAATACTTGTTGATTCATAAATGATTATGACATTAATTGACACTATTGAATGTGTGATCCGACCTCAGATCTCCCATCATGCACTGCTCCTGCGAGCGGTTCCTGGACGGCGGATATAAATAGAGTTGAGCTATTCCTGCTCTTTCTAATCTCAGCAACGCGTTCAGTCACGGCACAATCCACACTGCCAATTAAACCTTCCACCTTTGTGCTATAACTCAGAACGTGACTTCTGAACGCTATTATTACCCGTGTCAGCCGAGGACGCTGGTCATGTGATCGTATCCCAGCAGCCTCGGGTGGGTCACATGACCAGCGGCAGGACATCAGGCGAGTGAATAGTACACACACTACACCTAATCGAAAGACAGTCTGTGTGTGTGTGTTCAGGCTTTAAGTCAGGTCAGCTTTATTTATATAGTGCTTTTAAAGCAGCTTTACAGAGATAACATGAAAATAATGCAACAGAGTGTGTTTCCAGAAGAGAATAGCGTCACAGTCCAGCTTAAGTCAGTTCAGTGATGCTTCATTTCTGCTGTAAAAAAGTTATTAATTTAGTTCATTTATATATATAGCGGCTCTGGAGAAAACCGTGATGTCATCGTCCAGCTCAGTTCAGTTCTCATATAATGCTGTCGATGGGTAGGGGTGTAACCCCGGCATCCTGGCCAAATTTGCCCCTCGGCCTCTGTCCTTCTTGGCCTCCTAATCATCCCCATATACTGATTGGCTTCATCACTGTCTCCTCTCCACCAGTAAGCTGGTGTGTGGTGGGCGTTCTCGCGCAATATGGCTGCCGTCACATCATCCAGGTGGAGCTGCACACTGGTGGTGGTTGAGGAGATTCCCCCTTCCATATGTGAAGCGCTTTGAGGTCCCAGAGAAAGCGCTATATAAATGTAACAAATTATTATTAAACAAATTATTATTAATGCAGGAGATCAATAACATTGCTGAATATTAAATGTCCCGAACTAAGCAAGACAAAAGACAAACCAGAACCAGAACGCCATCAGTGGCAGAATGGAGAAACCATTGGGAGAAACCATTGGGTTTTATGCCGTTGCTTGTTCTTGATGGTTTCTGCGGATCAGGGCGTCACACAACCGGTCCGTGTTTCATCCGTCTGGTTAAACTAGATCCCACTAATGAATCAGTGCTGAAATACTGTAGAGTTTGACTGGACACACGACCTTTGACCTCTGATACAGGAAGTGTGTCTCCTCCCTGTAAAACCAGTCAGCCCAGTCGTGTTTCTCTCGTGGGAAAGCTTGATTATATCAGTCGAGCTGACCAGAAGTGCTGATGATATCCTGTGATTGACAGATGATGAAGGTCTCGCTTTATTTACATCGGTTTATTCAAGCGCTGATCAATATTGTTCTGGGATCTTCTGGAGAAGCGTCCATGTTTCCGGTGGTTTATGAACGGATCGACGCTCTGGGATTATCAGGAGGCTTTAATCAAGAGAATATTTGTGGCCTCGTCTGATGTTACCTGAAATAACTTCCGCTTAACGTCTAAAAATAAACGTCACTCATTGTGTTGATCTGCCAGACTGAACGAACAGAACAGAGGCTTTATCAGGAGATTTAACCGGATCATTTGTGTTTTATAACGCTTTATTTTAATCTCGGACAGATTGATAATACGGAGTCGATTGGCTTCGGCTGCTGAATGTTTTACTGTAAAGCCTGTCCTACATTACAGCACATATTTATATTTAGACTTCGCCATTATTTACTGCTCATGGCCATTTGCTCTCTCTGTCTGTTTTATGCAAATGAGCTGTGTTGTGATTGGTCTAGCTCACACTGAACAGATGTGGGCGGGGCATATTCTAATGAGTCTGAGCTCTGAATGTTGCTGTATGTCACAGTGAACATCATGGAACCGTGTGTTGAGCAAACTTTTTTTGATAACTTTCACAAAATGATGCTAATGTAAAATGCAGAATAGCCATCTTTATTTCTGCCATGATCACAGATGTTCCGTGTGTGTTCCTGTTTTGCAGAAAGTGAGCGCTGTCCTCATCCGTTTGCCTGCTCTTCTTCAGCCTCGGCCTGGTAAGACTGAGTTAAACTAATTAAACCCGACTGTAACGAGCTCGTCAGACTTCTTTTGCGCTGGGTCTGTCTTCTGTCTCCATCAGGAGTGTGGGTGATCAGCCAATCAGACGGCAGCGCCGTAAAAGATGATATTTAATTAAAATGTTGAATAAATGAGGATAAATCTGTTTTATGATGGTGTGCATGAGCCGAGTGCTCAGTATGTGTCACAGTCTCCATAGATGTGGATTTAACACCGTATCCCACAATGCAGTGCGCTCGACAGTGTGATCAGTGACCCGGAAGTGGTTCTCCTCCTTGACTCGATGTGTGATCAACAAAATATTTTAGAACAAAATTGGATTGAAAATACGAAATAACCAAGATGACGCTTTATTATAGACCCTTTTCACGGTGCGTTTCACAGTTCTAGACATCACAAATCTAGGAACGTTTTTGATATTTCCATCATCAGCGAGGTGTTGCTAATGCAGGGAGAGACTGACCAACGAAATCAAGCTCTCTATATTTGTTTCCTCTTTTTGAAAGTCACAGAAACGCTGTCATGGATATTTTCTTTTGAAATTAGAGCAAATGTGAATACAAAACGTATATTTGCTGTGGTCTCCCGTTTATGACGACGTCTGCTTCTGAGAACGCCAGGGATGAAAAGGGTCCAGTCATGTGATGTAACGAGGTCATGTGACAGTGTGGCGGACTGACGTTCTCTTCATGTTTTTTGTATTTAAAAAGTTTTTTCTTGGTTATGTGAACGTTAAGGAAACATTCCATTGTATCATTCTTCAAACATTATGTGAACGTTACTTTTGAATGTTCTGAAACAAGTAGAAACATTTAAACAATGTTAGAAATGTTAAAGGTCCCCTGACATGGGGTTATTTTATTATTGTATAATGTTTCCTGGGTTGCCCTTATAATGTTAGTATGTTTGTTAGATCAAAAATAGACATAATTTAGAAATAAAAGGCATTTTTCCTAGCCTGATTTTAGCCTCTGATTTGAACGCTCTGTTTGAAGGGGCGTGTCTCTGTGGGATTCAGTGGAACCGCCCACTGCTGTGATTGGCTGACATGCTTGCATATGAAATAGCTACATATTACATGTGTAACTCTCTCGAATACTTTACTACAGCTATTGTACGTTTTTACTATTACAGCTAGCGAGATTAACGAATCGTGAGATGTTTTTAAAGTATTTAGATCTATTCCCATCACATAAAATGTTGCCGTGATGAGCATTGAGCAGCAGAGGACAGTGTGTTGATCGCGAGAATGAAGATCTTCTCATTGCAACGCAGTTTCTGCACTCTCTCTAATGCTTTCACCAATGCAAACACGATGATGTCCATACAGTAAGAGCTTCGTTGTGCAGTGTAACGTGCGTCATTGATTTCATAACGAGTTGTCCAGATAAACTCGCGCTGTGTGGAAAGATTGTTCTTTGAGTGCTTTCTGTATAATTTGTTCACAATTTAAATAAGATAATTTTTTATCCTACTAAAAGAAACGATGTGAAGTTGTCGATATTTTAGTCACTGGCTTGACTTACTGATAAGTCATAAACAGTATTGAACGATTCTGAGAAAAAGATTACTTGTCTGAACTTGAACAATTACACATCAGGAACTGTTGCTTGGTAGCTCGATGATTTATTTCCAGACGTTCATCGAGGCCAGCTCTGTTTTGGCCCAAGTTGAGGAAACAGTCGTCGGTGAAATGTTTGGACCATACACAACTTTGGGAAGTTGTGTCGGCACATTTCCAGAGAAAATAAAATTAACCCATTGTTTCTTTAGAGGCTCGGATGAAGGAACTAAAAAATACTTTTGTGTTCATTTGTACATCCGAACACTGATCAACTGCCATGCTTCGCTCGTTTGCAAGCCATGATATCTCTCGAGGAAAAACTCAAATCGCGCTCGCACTTCCTAGCTCATTTTCTCATGGGCGAGCCAAACTCTCCGGGTGGTAAAGCAGAGAAAGGGGAGGTTACCTTTCCTCCATATGACGTCATACGGAGGAGATTCAAGATCAGCCCGTTTGAGCTTTCGTTTTCTCAAAGGCAGAGAGAGATCGCCAAAGCTTGGTTTACACCGACTGACATGTCTAGCCACTGGGGGACCATATACAGGCTAGGGCCTAGGGGAACTCATATTAATGTTACAAAACCTCAGAAAGTGAACATTTCATGTCATGGGACCTTTAAAAAACTCTCTATGAATGTAAATAATGTTTTGTGCTGATGTTTTGAGAACATTATTAAAGACCAGATAACTTTGAACGAACGTCCTATTAATGTTACTGGAAGAACGTTTGTTCATAACTTTGAGAGAACGTTCCCTGTTAGCTGGGTGTCTGTGTGAGCGCAGGGGTTTATGGGTAAATGGCACCGGTTGCAGCGCAGGGGTTTATGGGTAAGATTGCAGGGGTTTATGGGTATGATTGCAGGGGTTTATGGGTAAATGGCACCGGCCGCAGCGCAGGAGTTTGTGGGTAAGATCGCAGGGGTTTATGGGCAAACGGTACCGGCCGCAGCGCAGGGGTTTATGGGTAAGATTGCAGGGGTTTATGGGTAAATGGCACCAACCGCAGCGCAGGGGTTTATGGGTAAGATCGCAGGGGTTCATGGGTAAACAGCACCGGCCACAGCACAGGGGTTTATGGGTAAGATTGCAAGGGTTTATGGGTAATGAAGGTAAATCGCTGCTGTTTGGGGATTGGTGTTGTTGTGATGAAGATGGAGCCTTCAGTGAATCCCGCTCTATAAATACACGCGTACGGATTTGCAGTAAGTCATTGGGCCAAACCAGGCCTATTAAGGGCTGGTGATCCCGGGAACAGCGTTGCCATGGAGAAGCGTGTGTCTGTCACCACGAGCAACATCTGTATGTGCTGTTTGTTCGTGGAGGAAGGTTTCACTGGCCGTTCAGATGAGCAAGGGTCAATGACCCATTTCCTGCTTTACCTGTTGGCCTGAGGTGACCTTGAGCGTTAAACGCTTTTATTTTATCAGTGCAGCTCCTCAGCAGTTGTTTACCCATGATCCTCTGTCCTTCTGTAAAAGGCACTGTTCTATTTCTGTGGTCTGGAAATATTCTGTGTTTCTGTTCTCTTGCCTTATCTGCTGTGCTTTGCAGGACAGAATCCATGATATGCCTTCCCGTGAGGTACATATTTGGTCAGAGAAAATATCAGGGAATTATGGAGCGTCTCATTCCCAGGCCGGAACAGCGGATGGTCCTGATGCTATTATTAGCGTCCGCGGCCTGATGCGCTCGTTCATCTTCCTCACGTCTGATTATCTGGGCTGATGGTGTGGTTTGAGCGACTCTCTCTCTCTCTCCCTCTGTCTCTCTGTCTGTCTCTCAGTCTCTCTCTCTCTCTCTCTCTCTCTCTCTCTCTCTCTCTCTCTCTCTCTCTCTCTCTCTCTCTCTCTCTCTCTCTCTCTCTCTCTCTCTCTCTCTCTCTCTCTCAGTCTCTTTCTCTCTCTCTGTGAGTTTGACCATGTTTGGTCAAATGTGCCATGGCAGAACACGGTGATCCGCGTCCATCCTGTGATTCTGCACACAATCCTCTCGCCTGTTTGATCGTGTGTGAAGATGATGTAACCTGGTCAATGTCATAATTCAACTGATTTTTAAAGTGCCCTATAATGCTGTTTTAGAGGCTCCTACAGCAGGTTCACACGCATCCAAAGGTCCAACACACTTTATTCCCTCATAATCTCCACTGCAGCTTCAGCTCTTTCCTCTCAGTGTCTGAAACGCTTCCATCAAGGATTCGGTCTGTCTAAGCTCCGCCTCTCTGAGAGCTGCTCTGCTCTGATTGGCCAGAAACCAAACACTCATTATCATATCTTTAGCCACGTTTTCATGCGCGAATTAAAATTGCGAATTGAAAATACGCCCAATGGAAACACGTACATTTTTTCAGGCAATTAGGAAAAGTAATATTTCGCAAACCTGCAATGGAAACCTGACGTAGATGACAGAAGACGAGACAGAGTTATTTATTAAACTCATAAAAGACAAAAGAATTATGGGAATACTGGATTCTAAACACATTTATCAGGAGCTTGATGCAGATCTGCAGGAGAAACTCCTCATACGAGCCGCTCCCAGTATAAGAGGCTTTCCTCGGCAGTAATGCTGGATAAACGCCTACGACTTCTTCCGTTAATGATGCTAGTGCGGCGGCTGCGATATACATAACCCTGCTAACATCCGTCACCATGATTGTTGGAATGACTTATCTTGAGAGGAAAAAATTACGTTTCAGTCGCATAACATCGGTCAGCAGAAACGCCGTCATTTTGCAATAGGTTTTTATCGACATTTAGAAAATATTGCAGAAGTTTTGCGCAAATCTGTAATGTAAACGCGGCTACTGATACGAACAGTGAGGATGGCGTGGGTTTCGCCGCATCAATCTCATCAAAGTGGATTTGCTTTGTTCTTCTCGACACAAACAACACGAACCGAACTCTCCCAGTCTCAGATACAGTAGTGTTTGAGGGCGGAGCTAAAAGACGCTGCTCAGCCAATCAGGACCACATTATGCAAATGAGTTACAAACCTACACAGGTTCATCAGGAAGTGAGACTGAATTACTCGTTTTAGTTCAGAATCACTTCTTTCTTTTAGGAGACAAAAACTCTGTTTATCTTTGAAACGTGTACATCCACAAGCAGCTTTATTACACTCTACACTCTATACTTGAAAAAGCACTTTAACAGCAAAGGCTTTATTTATCCAGTGTTTCAGCGCCAGCCGATCACACGTGTGGTGATTGGAGTGAATGTTGTGTACATAAACGTTTGAAGTGTGTGAATCACATCTATCATCTGTATTGATCAGTGTCAGTCGTTGATGAGATGTTTTTTATCTGAACTCCAGACGCTGGTTTTGCATGTAGTTAGTCTGTAAAAGGGAAAATCCTTTATTAATAACTGCTCGTCTGCCAGTGTGTGTGTGTGTGTGTGTCTCATCAGTGTGTTCGTCTCGACAGCAGAGGATGCTGGGTAATATGAGGAAGCATAACCAGTTGATGACAGATTTAGGAACTGTGAATGTTAATATCAGTGTCAGTTTATTTATAAAGCAGTTTAAAACAACGAGAGTCGACCAGTGTCATACAGGAACGCCATTAATGCACATAACAAAAACAATCCACAGACAATAAACGACAGAGATTCTTTTGCGGAGTCATACATTCAAGTCAAGTCAGCTTTATTTATACAGCGCTTTATACAACACAGAGTTTCAGAGCAGCTTTACAGAGATAACAGGACAATAATGCAACAGAGTGTGTTTCTAGAAGAGAAGAGCGTCACAGTCCAGCTTAAGTCAGTTCAGTGATGCTTCATTTCTGCTGTAAAAAAGTTATTAATTTAGTTCATTTATATATATAGCGGCTCTGGAGAAAACCGTGATGTCATCGTCCAGCTCAGTTCAGTTCTCATATAATGCTGTCAGTAATAATATTGCTGAATATTAAATGTCCTCGACTAAAGCAAGACTAAAGCCACGGTGACGTGTTCAGATCTCTGTGTGTCGCTCAGGCTGTTGATCTACACGTAATCACTCTCCACTGAAGAATGGAGAATTATGTTTAATGTTAACGTGACAACAAACTAACATGCAGAGAATAGAATCTAACACACACTGCCATGGAAATATCCATTCAACTTAAACCAAACACATTGTAGTAATTAAATTAAGCGTGTGTGTGTGTGTGTAGAACCGGTTACTGTTGTATTAGTCTGAATGTTTAACTAGACTGACAAACATTACCAGGGTGGGTTTGTTTGCACTAGGCAGGTGAGGCAAACACACACACACACTCACACACACACACACACACACACACACTCGTTTACTCAGCTATCAAGATGGGTCGATTCCATAGAATCCATTCTATAATTTATTTTATTTTAAACTAGTTTAATATAGGGATGTTAACCGATGACCGTTTGACCGATGGTTGACCGTATCAAAGTTGTCGGTAGTCGGTTAAAAAAAAAGTGATCTCTAAATTAGGCTATTATAGACAGTGGACTAAACGCTACTACAGTTAGCCATCTTATTCCAAGATATTTTTGTGTGAAGTGAACAAATGCCTCACACTCAATTTTTCATAACTCGCCTGTTTGTACTTAATAAACCAATAAAAACATTTGTCGCGAGGTCACAGCGTTTGGGTTCGCGCGCTCACAAGGTTTGCGAAAAGTAAAGGCTACAGGCTAAAACACTCGAGGTTAGAGCCAGGGCAGACGTCAGGATGAAGCGCGCAAAAAAAATTAGTGTGTGGGACCATTTCACCAAAAAGAATGACACAGATGTAAGTTGCAACTTGTGTGATTCAGTGCTTAAATACAGTAGTAGCACATCATCTATGATGTATCACCTGAAAACGCGACACCCGCAAGCCTCGGGTGAGAAAGGTAGCCAAAGCCAACCTACCGTGTCATCTATGCTAGCTGGTATGAAATGTGACGAACAGCGCTCAGACTATTAGTGTGTGTGTGAGCGGGAGGCAGAGCGGCAGAGATGCGACAGAGTTGCGAAATTGCAGGCGCGGCTCGAAATGACTGTTATTTCTAATAGCGTAGCATATTTTAAACTAATCGGTTAACCGGTTTCAACCGGCTAATCAGGTTCGGTGGTCGGTCAAGAAAATATTTAGTTTTCGCCATCTCTAGTTTAATACTGTAACTGCAACCCACACACTAACCCAACAGAAAGCTCAGCATTTATCTTTATTCTCTTTAGCAAACGACCGCGTCCCACAGGGAGATTTATCAGGTGTAACTCAGTACATGTTTCAGCAGCTCACAGTGATCATTTAAATAGTCTTTTATACTGACTAGTAACTGTGCAACTATATGTCACAACCCTCATTAGAGTGTTAGTGGAGTGAAAGCTGAGGGTTCGGGTTTGCAGAATGTCATCAGAGTAAAGTGGAATTAAAGGGTTAGTTCACCCAAAAATGAAAATTAAGTCATTAATTACTCACCCCCATGCTGTACCAACCCCGTAAGACCTTCGTTCGTCTTCGGAACACAAATGAAGATATTTATGATTAAATCTGAGAGGTTTATGACTGCTAAACTTGTGCGAAAAAACAAACAAAAATAACGACTTTATTCGACTATTCCTTTTCTTCCTTGTAGGCCTGAAACGAGACTTCAAGAGATTTCCACGACGCGCGAGAACTGAACTGAAGTAGTTGAAGGAGATCGCAATTCTCGCACATGCGTCGTGGAAATCTCTCGAAGTCTCGTTTCCGGCCCACAAGGAAGAAAAGGAATAGTCGAATAAAGTCGTTATTTTTGTTTGTTTTTTCGCACAAAAAGTATTCTCGTCGCTTGATAAACTTATAATTGAGCCACTGTTGTGACATGGAATATTTAAAACATTTTCTTCATTGACTTTCTGGGCCGTCAGGATTCATTCCCTTAGGGAGCCTATGGAGGAGTGATCCAGCTGTCACATTTAATCATAAATATCTTCATTTGTGTTCCGAAGACGAACGAAGGTCTTACGGGGTTGGTACAGCATGGGGGTGAGTAATTAATGACTTAATTTTCATTTTTGGGTGAACTAACCCTTTAAGCAGAGTTTACTAATACTCTAATGAAGTTAACATACAGTTACAAAGTTACTTAAAGTTATGAGAATGTCTAAAGTGGACTATTGAAATAAAGTGTTACCAAATAATATTTATTATTTGAGTATCTTTTGTTTTTACAGTAATGAGTATTTGGAGGAAATGGTTTATAGTGTTTAATAATGGTATTAATTCATAATGATAATGTCAGTATTTTGATGATGGATATTATTTTATGTTGGAGGGTGTTTGATTGACAGCTGTCTTCAGTGATGTGTTTTATTGACAGCTGTCTTCAGTGATGTGTTTGATTGACAGCTGTCTTCAGTGATGTGTTTGATTGACAGTTGTCTTCAGTGATGTGTTTGATTGACAGCTGTCTTCAGTGATGTGTTTGATTGACAGTTGTCTTCAGTGATGTGTTTGATTGACGGCTGTCTTCAGTGATGTGTTTGATTGACGGCTGTCTTCAGTGATGTGTTTGATTGACAGCTGTCTTCAGTGATGTGTTTGATCGACAGCTGTCTTCAGTGATGTGTTTGATCGACAGCTGTCTTCAGTGATGTGTTTGATTGACAGTTGTCTTCAGTGATGTGTTTGATCGACAGCTGTCTTCAGTGATGTGTTTGATTGACAGCTGTCTTCAGTGATGTGTTTGATTGACAGTTGTCTTCAGTGATGTGTTTGATTGACGGCTGTCTTCAGTGATGTGTTTGATTGACAGTTGTCTTCAGTGATGTGTTTGATCGACAGCTGTCTTCAGTGATGTGTTTGATTGACAGTTGTCTTCAGTGATGTGTTTGATTGACGGCTGTCTTCAGTGATGTGTTTGATTGACAGCTGTCTTCAGTGATGTGTTTGATTGACAGCTGTTTGTTCATAACTCTGAGAGAATGTTAGCTATAGCTAAGGTTAGTTATGCTAGCTAGGACAGCGCCAGCGGTTAATCAAACTGGTGAACGAGACTCATTAAGCCGGCTTCATGCTCCTCATCATATTTCCCATCATCCTCTGTTGTAATCCGATCATGCTTCCTGATGTGTTTGATGTGCATGAATATGCAGCACATCTCCTGAATATTAATGTGCTCTGATTAAATATCAATCAGTGTTTTATTAATAACGCCGTGCCTCACTGTCCGGTGCGTTTCCCAGAGAGACTCGGTCCTGTCGGGGGAATCCAGCATCACTACACACACACACACACACACACACACACACACGTTCACATCACTGTTCACACACACACACACACACACACACACACACACGTTCACATCACTGTTCACACACACACACACACACACACACACACACACACACGTTCACATCACATCACTGCACACATACACACACACACGCACACACACACCTTCACATCACTGCACACACACACACACACACACACACACGTTCACATCATTGCACACACACACACACACACACACACACACACGTTCACATAACTGCACACACACACACACACACGTTCACATCACTGCACACACACACGTTCACATCACTGCACACACACACGTTCACATCACTGCACACACACACACACACACGTTCACATCACTGCACACACACACACGTTCACATCACTGCACACACACACACACACACACGTTCACATCACTGCGCACACACACGTTCACATCACTGCACACACACACACGTTCACATCACTGCACACACACACAATCACATCACTGCACACACACACACGTTCACATCACTGCACACACACACGTTCACATCACTGCACACACACACATGTTCACATCACTGCACACACACACACGTTCACATCACTGCACACACACACACGTTCACATCACTGCACACACACACGTTCACATCACTGCACACACACACACGTTCACATCACTGCGCACACACACACGTTCACATCGTGCTGGAGGTTCGGGTTGAATAACGAGCTCTTCCAGTGTTTCATCATCGCACTCGCATTGATATGGTCAGATCGACGTGATTGTTCGTTACTGTGTTTGGTTACAGGACACGCAGAGCGATGTTGTTGTTTGTTTTCGACGCGCGCGCTGTACACGGTAGGCCAATCACAGCAGACTGAGCTGTCTGGCCAATCACAGCAGGCTGAGCTGTCTGCCCAATCACAGCAGAC
Organism: Tiaroga cobitis; assembly: GCA_030578255.1. Classification (NCBI taxonomy): domain Eukaryota; kingdom Metazoa; phylum Chordata; class Actinopteri; order Cypriniformes; family Leuciscidae; genus Tiaroga; species Tiaroga cobitis. The sequence continues at coordinate 342,838 of CM060610.1, forward strand.
TGAGCTGTCTGGCCAATCACAGCAGGCTGAGCTGTCTGCCCAATCACAGCAGACTGAGCTGTCTGGCCAATCACAGCAGACTGAGCTGTCTGGCCAATCACAGCAGGCTGAGCTGTCTGGCCAATCACAGCAGACTGAGCTGTCTGGCCAATCACAGCAGACTGAGCTGTCTGGCCAATCACAGCAGACTGAGCTGTCTGGCCAATCACAGCAGACTGAGCTGTCTGGCCAATCACAGCAGACTGAGCTGTCTGGCCAATCACAGCAGACTGAGCTGTCTGGCCAATCACAGCAGACTGAGCTGTCTGGCCAATCACAGCAGACTGAGCTGTCTGGCCAATCACAGCAGGCTGAGCTGTCTGGCCAATCACAGCAGACTGAGCTGTCTGGCCAATCACAGCAGACTGAGCTGTCTGGCCAATCACAGCAGGCTGAGCTGTCTGGCCAATCACAGCAGGCTGAGCTGTCTGGCCAATCACAGCAGACTGAGCTGTCTGGCCAATCACAGCAGACTGAGCTGTCTGGCCAATCACAGCAGAGTAGCTCACAGAAAGGAGAGATTTAGAGGGATTGATTCATCTCCGAAGTCGTTTGAGATTCTTTGAAAATGTGATGATGTGAAAATGTATATTATGATGAAATTAAACAGTTTTTTTTTTACCTTTAATGCATGTAAACATGTTGTAGGAGACTCCACAACAACATTAGGAAACTTTAAAATAGCATAATAGCCCTTTAATGTTGTTCCCATCATGTGTGTGTTTCAGGTCTGAGTGACACACAGTCATGACCAAATCATACCAGTTCAACTGGCAGAAGCGAGTTCCTGATTTCCTTCAGGAGGGAGCCGCATTCGACCGGTTCGATGAGGTGAGCACACACACACACACACTTCCTGTTTCTGCATTTCCTGTGTAACTCAATCAAGCTCTTGTTCTGCACATAAACATCCTCAGCTGCTCATCAGAGAGGATTCTGGGACGCAGTGTCTGTGGCTCACTCATGTTTAGCAGCTTTAGTATTTGTTCTATTTTCATGTTTAGTTGAGTTAGTGGTGCCGTCCATCATGCACAGGCGGGCATCGCATGTAAAGTCAGCTGATGCGCGGGTGTCACGTGTGCTCGTCGCAGTGACATCACGAAGACGAAGAAGAAGGTCTCGTGCTCTGGTCAGTTGAGCGGCCCTGCAGGACTCAGACTCTTGAGTACAGCGGCAGATGTATCGCACAGGAACTAGAGTGTGAATAAGAAGGAAGTGTCATGGAGAGCAGTTACAGTTCAGCCAGATCCCACAGAGCAGCAGACGCTGAAACTGTGTGCCGGCGGCCATCTTGGCTCACGTGTTCAGCTGAAGGCCTTCGACACTGAACTCATTAGTGCGTCGTATCTGGGCACTTTTATTTGGACTATGAGATTTTTACTGCCAAAGTTTGTGACGAATCACACATTCATGTCAAAAGGACCCGTAATGTCTGTTTTCTATGTCAATATACAGCAGGGGCGTAGCCAGAATTTTATTTTTGGGGGGTCCCGTCTTTAAATGAGGGGGCAACATATATATATAGGCTATAGCCAGAATTTTATATAGCCTATACATGCCTATTCTGGTGATGCGGTGGCGACTCTAATGTAAGGAGGCGCTGCCAATAAAGCACCTAAAAGCTGTCACAAAGAACCGGCAAAAGTAATGATTTTGTTATATGATCCTTATTGTTATATTTGATTTTGAATATGTAAAATATAGCAATTAGGTATTTTAATTGTTTATTAATAAACAAGTGTTTTCTTTGTCGGCTAAGATGAAGTTGACGATGCTGACTCGCGATCTTCAGTAGGTGAACGCGCCAGAGAGAATTAGAGAAATGCACATTTCATAAGGATTGCATAAGCAGAGAGCAGTCTGTAGTCTGTTTTCTTTTGTTTTGAATTGTTCTGTTTAAAAGTAGACATGTGAGGCAAGTAGACTACCTTATATGCTGAGTTTCTGTTCATTTATGAGACCCGCTCCAGTTCACGCGCCGGCGCCTCCGTTTCTTATAGCCTACACCGTCTGCTATTTACTTCTTATTTATTAAATCCAGGCAATTGGTTGATGAAACATTGATGAAAATTAAGATACAATTAATACAAAACGAAATTCAGGTTAAAGAAATGTTTTGTGCTTTCTGTTTGATGTGTCTGTGAAAGTTTTAAAGCATCTTTTAGTGCGCTTTCAGAGCTTTTTTTTGTTTTCCACTAAAACACGTCCATAACATTGTTTTTTTCCTTCATGCGAACACGAAAAATAAAATAAAATAAAACAAATATGTTATGTACTGTGGAGACTGAGAGGAAACCCTTCTTCATCCGGTGGGTATTACTTTGGTTTGCGCAGTGTAATTCACAATCACTAATCACTAGGCCCACCCAGGCCCCCTCGTGGCTACGCCACTGATATACAGTGAAGTGTCATTTATTCCTGTGATCAAAGCTGAATGTTCAGCATCATTACTCCAGTCTTCAGTGTCACATGATCCTTCAGAAATCACTCTAATATGAGGATCTGATGCTCAAGAAACATTTATGATTATTATCAGTGTTGAAACAGGCATATTTGTGTGGAAATTCTTTGATATAACAGAAAGTTGTGATATATATCGTCTATAATAATACTGTGATTGTTGTTTTAACGATGTGTGATTGGACATTAGCGAGTGTGAGGCTCTGTTCACAGCTGGTGTTTAGAAGCGTCTGTTCGATCGGGTCACAGTGGACTGTGGTAATACAGCTGTAAACGGTCTAAAACCTTTTGAGCTTGTCTATTTTCAAGCTGTTTTTTAGTCTAGTGGGTTTGACTAGTGCGCTTGTGCATTTAGAGCGCACAATTTCACTGTGTGATTTAATCTATTAAAATGCATTTATAATGGCAAAAATACCTCTGTCTGTCTTATATTATTTAATATAGTTAATATCACTCAAAGAGTGGCGTTTTCTCCAAATACCTGCATAATTACAAATGTGATATTGATTTTATACAGTTTTTTTAACAGTAAATATTAACGTGACGTAATATCGTAATATCTATTTCGCTGACGAAAATAGTTGCAAACAGAGACACAGGAGTGTTCTGCGTCTCTGAGCAACAATGCAGTAGCCTGGCAAGCCAGACCTACATCAAGATGTTAGGTCTTGGAACTCACAATTGGCATACCTCAATCCGAGGGGCGGGATAAACGGTTGTCTTTCAATATCCCTCTGCACGCCATAGGATAGCGCTAACCAACCAGAGCAACGAATGGCTGTGGCTGAGTGAGTCCCATGCGTTTTCCCACCAGCGGAGCTATTGATATATTAAACTTTTGCCGTATCCGGTCGTCAAAACTCCGAACACATCTTCCTTTTTTAAGAATGACTTAAGTGACGTTCTCTTTACTCCAAGTCATCCAGAGTCGCGGCCAAAGCCGAATCGAAAGACCGCTGTTCGCCAGCAGCATCTTGTTTGTTTTCAAGTAGCAGGGAAATCACCAATGGAAATCACGGCCCAGAACCGTCACAACTCTGCCGTCATTGTGTTAAGCCCGCCCACCAACTCTATACACGATGTGATTGGCCTGACCAGAGTTTGGTTTTTCCACTTCGAAAGCCAACGGAGAGTTGCTAGACCACACTGGCTGCAAAATAATTTTTGCTGCCGCTAGGGTGCGTCTAGATTTCTAGGCTAACAATGCAGTGTTTCATTACTGAATGAACGAATCATTAGAATGAATGATTCAATGACTCACTCATTAACAGTGACTCGCTGCCACCTACTGGTGGATTTAATTTCACATATAAAGTATCTTTTCATTTTTTAAAATCATTTCACATATTACATATTGTTTAAAACATCAGAACATTATTTCTGTGTTTGTAAGTGCCGGTTAAATGTATCCATGATCTGCATTAAACAGTGTGTGTAAAAGCATCAGATGCATCTTCTGTCTCCATTTGATCAATACTGGTAACAGCCCTATTGTGTCTTATTATTCTAATTGAATTGAATGATTAAATGTAAGAATTTGTTCATATATATAACTGTTTTTAACATTGATAATAATCATAAATGTTGCCTGAGCATATAAGACTGCTGTTATTGGTTGTTCTGAGCTCTAGAATTAGAGTTGATTCAGTTTCTCTCTGGTGTGTTTCTGAATTCAACGCTGAATCTATTTTCAGACCGTCAGACTCTTCAAACGCACTACACACACTTCTGCAGTGTCAGGTGATGTCAGCTTTGACTAGCACAAACGCTGTACACATCACCCTGTGACATGATGATGATGATGATGATGATGATGATGATGATTCTGAAACGATCATATCAGTCGCTCTGGTGATGTTCCTGTTAAACGCTGTTGGCTTCTGTCTCACACACACACACACACACACACACCTGTCACACTAACGTTCATCCTCTTCTGTGTTTTTCAGGATCCCTTCGTCTTCGAGCCCGGCTGCCATTTTAAAGTCGACGAGTTCGGCTTCTTCCTCACATGGAAAAGTGAAGGAAAGGTGCGATTTATCTGTTCACACAAGTCACACACACCAGTGCCATTAAATCAGTTTCCTCAGATCTTCATCGTTTCTGCTCAGACTTTGAGATAAAATGATAAGCTTATAAATTTATATGATTGACTTTGTCTTGACTTGATACTCATATAGTCTGTCATTGACATTCCGTTTAAACTATTTTTGAAAGAAAACGGACTGTCAGCAGTATTGCCTTGATGAAATGTGTATTATTATTAATCTGCGGCCGATGAGCACTGATGAACCGTAACCGGAGTGTGTGTGTGTGTGTGTGTGTGTCTCCTGCAGGAAGGGCAGCTGCTGGAATGTTCTCTGATCAACAGCATTCGTCCCGCAGTTGTGCCGAAGGTAAACACGTCTGATTCCTGATCGTGAATCCTGCAAACAAACACTGAATTGTTCAGATGAGATGATCATGATTCGCTGCTGATGGGATAAAACTGGGATATAGTAACACTCTTGAAAGTGTCTGACATACTAAAGAATTTAGTTTAGTTAGTAATTTAGATAGTCTCCCATGAGCGTTAGTCAGAGTTACTGTTATTGTGATGAAGATGAGGCATTATGGGATTGACAGTATAGATGATGTTCAGGTATTCTAGAGTTCTAAGACATCATTAAAAATTCCTTATGTTCCAAGAATATTTTGCTAACATTCCCATTAAGTTATAGACTTTATTTCTAAATGTTCTCTGAACATTCAAAACTCCCCAGTCCCCTACCGATACTGTTTACTTGTATTGCGTTGTAAATGACGCTTTGGGAAAACTCCTTTTTCTCCGAAATACTGTAGCCTGATTGAATCACACATTGAAACCAAACTTGTGGTCTGAGGTGAGCACGGTGAATGATAATGATTAATAGAATGATATGAGGGCGAGGTGAATGCCTCAATGAGAGCGGAGCACATGGTGATCTGTCAAAACAAAACCATGTGCACCAAGAGCAAGTGCTTGCTCACCGCATCGCTGGCAGAAGTCCTCCAACAACATCTGATCCAAGATGTCCCGAGCCGGAATCCAGCTCCTCTCCTCCGGACCATAGCCCTCCCAGTCCACCAGATAGTGGACCCCCTCAGACCTCCTCCAGGGGAACGCAGCGTCGGGTTCCTGTGAAGGAAACAGGGTTAGACACTTCTACCCCTCGACCGGCCTCCTCTCGTCTCGATCTCCCAGGAGAGGGACTCTACCTCCACCCTCTTAGGAAGGATGGCTTCGACCGGCCTCCTCTAGCTGGATGTCTATCTAAAGTTTTCTAAATGTTACTAGTTTCAGAGAACATTCAAAAGTAACGTTCACATAATATTTATTTTCTCTTCTACTCTATCTATTTATTAAAAATTAAATGAATTCCATTTACTGCGTTAGGCTGAACTGGGAAGGGTCACTGCACTTGCATATGGTTGTCCTATTGTTAGTTTAACTGCTTTATTGCTCTCCTCATTTGCAAGTCCCTTTGGATAAAAGCATCTGCTGAAGGATTAAATGTAAATGTAATGTTTGAAGAATGATAAAATGGAATGTTCACTTAATGTTCTCATAACTAAGATTAAAAAAAAAAAACATTTAATAGACTGAATGTTTTGAACGTTCAGAGATAATTCAGAATGAATGTTTTCATATTTTATTGAGAACATTAGCTTATTGCAATAACTTATTGCTCTTAGATTATAATATGTGTGTGTGCTGGATTAGCTGATGTTGATGTTGTTCTGGAGAAACTGTGAGACTCTGTTACTGTGTTTGCTTTACATCTGCACTCAAGTGTTATTGACAATCAGAGATTATATTTCATATTCTCTGTGTGTGTCAAATATTGACTGGTGAGTGTCGCTTCGCAGCCGCGCCCGTGTGTAGTGTGTGTCTGGAGCAGTTACAGCAGGAACTGACTTTACGCACCATTAACCTGTGTGTGTGTGTGTGTGTGTGTTCCTCATGTTGAGTGTGTGTGTGTGTTCCTCATGTTGAGTGTGTGTGTGTGTTCCTCATGTTGAGTGTGTGTTCCTCATGTTGAGTGTGTGTTCCTCATGTTGAGTGTGTGTGTGTGTGTGTGTGTGTATGTCAAGTCAAGTCAAGTCATCTTCATTTATATAGCGCTTTTAACAATGGATTGTTTCAAAGCAGCTTTACAGAGATAAACATATAATTTAAGGTAACAGATTGTGTGTGTCACAAATGAGGTAACAGATTGTGTGTGTGTGTCTCCTCAGGACTCTAAGATGCTGGCGTCTCTGGAAGCCTCTGGGAAGAGTGAGGTGGATCTGGACCGGATCATCTGTGTGTGTAGCGGACAGGACCTGGTCAACCTCAGCTTCATGTACATGGTGACCGACAACACCGACACCGCCAAGGTAACGGTTGCCACGGGAACACACGCGTGACCCGGTCAGAGCAACACACGCGTGTTTGATGGATGAATCCTCAGCAGCTTCTATCACTAAACCACATTATCAACCTCAACTCCAGGTTCATTAGGTAACATTAGTTAACCCTCTGGGGTCTGCGGTGTTCTGACATGCTCTGACATTTGTGCTTATTTCTGTTACTTGTGACATTTTCATGGCTAAAGTCTGATTACACTGTATTCAGCACAAACTCTGCTACGTTAATATGTCAGCAGCATGTATGTAAAAGTTTGCAGTTTTGAGATAATGACGTTTATGCATGGTTTGTGAAAAAAACAAAAACAAATTGTCACAGAAATAAGGTCATAAAACCCATACTAATTATTTCTTTACAAGACTTTTGAAAATTGTATCACGTAGCCAGAATATTTGCTTCAAAACTATGTGAAAATAATCCTGCATAGTCATTCAGATAAAAAATATATTGATTTCTAAAAATTTGAAGACATGTTTGTTTGTGTAAGAAAGCTTTATGCAAGGAGGCGACGTGAATCATCATGATTATTGATGTGTTTCACACCTGAGAAAGACAAAGACCGGCCCCTAATGGCCCTATCAGGTGCTATCAGGCCCTATCATTATGAGGAGCCTTGCACAAAGAACGAGGAGAGATTTAAAAAAGAATGGCTTTTAGATTGGATTTATTTACAACACAACATAAGGCAAAAAAGCACATTATTGAACACTGATCTAAAGACAGAGACTTGAACAGTCACACACCTTTGTGCCATTCCTGAAACATAGTACATACCTGTCATCTCCAAGGTGTTTGATTTTTCATTTTACCATGTTCATGTACAGAGACTCATGTGAACGTTGAAGTCAGCAGGACTCATCAGTGGCATCTGGTCCCTGTAAAAAAAAACAACAACAACTGTGAACATGCTGATATCAAGAGAAACTATAGGCTGCACAATTTTGGGAATACATTTGAGATTTTTCTGGTTAAAATTGCGATGTAAAATTTACAAACTACATATATATATATATTGGGGGTGTAACGGTTCACAAAATTCACGGTTCGATATGATACACTTGTGTCACGGTTCGGTACGTTTTCGATGCAGCAAAAAGAAAGAAATGCCAGAGAAATTTCCTTGATTTAATTTTTTTAATTATATTTTTATTAAAACTAACATCATAAAGTATGATATTTTTTTACTTTGAGCAATGATGGAGCTATACTTGACTTTTCTTAGGAGCATATAAAACAAAACAGCTCCTTGGACAAAATTAAATGTAATATTGTAGTAGTTATAAACACAGGTTTATTTTAGTTCAGATTAACATTTGAGGGCAGCAATTCTTTTCATAATGTCAAAATAAAACCGACGTAATGTTACTTGAAAGCATTATAGCCTACTATTCCTGCCACACTCCCATGGTTACAGTTAGTAGTGTTACTACAGTAAACCCATGGTGAATGTTGCTGATCTGTGGACACTGGATAGTTCTTTCAAGGCACAATGTTTCTTCCTGGTTTCCATGTCAGCGCTGTTTGATCCGTTAACATTTTTTCTTTACTGGATTTGGCTGTGTAGTAACAGTGCTGCTTGATCAAGATTGGCTCGCGCTGCATTGGTCCAAACTGATAAATGGTCCGTCAACCACACCATAACGAGTGGCTTGGTTTCGTTCCGCTTACATTACATTTGCTATTTGATGTTGGGTAATGTTGTGGTCACGCCAGCGTCTCTTACATTATGAACGCGCTTACATTTGAAATAACAAAATTTTGGTCGGCAGGAAAAATGGTCCAACTAGAACCGTTCGGTTTAAAAATGCGTACCGAAAACCGAACCGAAAGCCTTGTACCGAACGGTTCAATACGAATACGTGTATCGTTACACCCCTAATATATATAAATATAATGAACACCAGGCTTGTTTGTGCCTTGTGGGCATATACGTGTAATATACGGGCTGCATAAAATTAGAATAACAATAGCCTGTAGCAGGCGGCCTATAAATCATTAAAAAGGAACACTTCAGTTACACTACACTAGAGAAAAATATATGGATTATCAAATGTTACTTCAAATGTTTCCATTCGTTATGAAATGAGATTGGAGTAAAAACATGAAGCCTAATGTTTGGCGCGTTTTGCTTTTCAAACGCGAGTGACTCAAACTCACAGCGCGTGCAGAGGACATTTACTGAAGCGATCGAGCCGCTACAAACTATGAAACATTGTTGTTACCATATTATACATATCTACGTGTGAGCAGATATCCACAAACACAGTATTTAACAGTAAACACGGGTCTAAACATTATAATATTCACCATATTAGAGTAAACACTCATACTAGCCACTTTATATCATGCTGTGTTTTATTATCGAACATAAAAACATTGTGTCGTACATGTATATACATTTAGCATTAAGCTTCATGTTTTTACTCCAATCGCATTTCATAACGTACATTTTAGTCTGGCACCAGTTTGACTAGTTGCTACAATGTAAAGTTTATATAACAATAACATGCTTACTATTATGAGTGGACATGTCTTACCTTACAAATCGTTCTCGTCTTCAAATCGCGTTCTTCTAATTCTTCTGAGGTAAATCCAAGGTGTAAGGGGGTATACAGTTAAAGACCCAGAACCAGATATGAAGAATGAAGACCCGGAGTCAGAATTATAAAAAATTAAAGAAAAGTTTTACTGAAGATAGTTTGCATTTTCATCAGCAGAAGTCAGCTTCAAGACTCACACAGGAGTTCGTAGGCCGCCTCGCTTACAGTTACAAAGATCACAGCAGTTATACCATTTCCAAGGTCTAAGCTACGTCATTGCTTACAGGTTGAATGGTTGAATGATTCTCATTGATTAGGAAACATTAAGAGCCTAAACAATTTAACACATGTGAGGAGATAGGGGTGCCTATCGCCATTAGTAAAGATAGTTGTCGTCCACTCAATAGATTTAGGTCTGTGGTGGCCTCGCAGGTTAGAGAAGGGCGCCGGGTTGTCTGGTCCGAACGTCCAGAACCTACATAGAATGTCATACGCACACACACAAATAACAGACACTAGCAAATAACAGCTCCCATCAAGGCTGAAGAGAGTCTGAGCTCCTTATTATCAGTTAAGTATACCAAAACATAATGCTAAAACATTCACTCGTTTGGGAGAAAAACAGATAACTGGCATTTACTCCCAAGGAAGGAAATATACTGGAAAGAATACACTTTAATACAACAATTAAAGTTCAATAGTAACGCTCAATATAGCTTGACCATCTGTCCAGCGAAGGATCATCTGTGTCCACGCTGCCTTTAGGACCCTATATCAACCTTTCTACTGATCCCAGAGAAAGAGACAAACGGCCTTGTGGGTTACATGGCCTTCGTGTCCTGCGTGTACTACGTGCAATCTCAAAGTAAGATTGGAATGCACCTAAAAGAAACTGGTTACTTCCATCACATGCATTTAAGAAAATATAATTTCACAAGCACAAAGAATATAAAAATGAGTATGTGATAATGAATATATTTGATTATTGATTTTTTATAAGGAAGTATATAAGCATCCAAAAGGATTTATGATTATAGATGTATTTGAAGAAGCAAGGGATTTTGACCAACCCTTCAAAGGTAAACAGCACAGCACAAACACAGTCTTCCAAACTCGAGGAAAAGCAGAGGAATACTGAAGTCTCTGATTCTTTGTTTAGAGGTGATGAGGGCGGTAACAGCTCTGCGTTCCTTCACGTGGATGATTTGCATGTCAATCGCTCGTGGGCGTGTGTAGGTGTGGTCACATTAGAGCTAATGAGCAAGGGCTGAAGTTGCTTGTCGTTGCTTTCAAATGGATTACTTAATGTAAATTATATCAAAAACAAATATTCTCTGTTTATTTAAAAATAGAGACTTCAAACTATGTAAAGACATATGTCTCAAGTCTGTGTGACAAACATTCGCTGAGTTACAGGTCATTTTCTGTCACGTTTCAGAATGAACTTCACATTGAGAGAGACGGCAGAACGCGCATCATGTTTATTTTCTTTATTTTACGAAAAACAAAACATTTTGTTTTTATTATGAGTGTACACAAATAAAAGACGACGTTACAGTTTTGAATGATATATAACACTTATATGTAAGATCAAAATCAACAGAGTAATTTTGAGTCTCTTTTGCACTGATAAGAAAAAAAGCAAGCTGGTCACGCCGGCGCGACCTCCGACCCCAGAGGGTTAATGTATTTACTAACATGAACTAACATGAGCAATACATTTGTTACAGTGTTTAATAATATTTGTTAATGTTAGTTTATAAAAATCCAGCTGTTCATTGATTGTTCATGTTAGTTCACAGTGCATTAATTAATTTGAACAAATACAACCTTTGGTTTTAATAACGTATTAGTAAATGTTGAATGAATATTACCTAAGATTAATAAATGCTGAAGAAGTATTGTTCATTATTAATACAATTATTAGTTAATGTTAACTAAGACAGTTAATTAATGTTAACTAATGAACCTTATTGTAAAGTGTTACCCATTCAGTAATATGGTAATATTCTGATTCGTGAATCAAAGTGAGTCAGTGAAACGAGTCATTTGTTGTTCATCCACTCCAGTTGGTCAAACTGACTCTTATTCCAACTTAATGTTGATGTCCTTTATTAATGTTATTAATATGAATGTTTCATGTCACAGATCTGATAGTGATGTAATAGTTTGATTCATGAGAGGAATCATTCAGAGCGACACCTGATTCAGCGTCTTTAACTTCTCCTCATTTATGATTGCAGAAGTGGATGGAAGGCCTGAAATCAGTGATTCACAACTTCAAGGCCAATAACGTGTGTCCGATGACGTGCCTGAAGAAACAGTAAGTAGATCCACGAAAGACTTGAACCACAGAGATATATGAGCTCATCTGATCTACAGCGCGAACAATGGCGTAGAAATAGCGCAATGACGTAGAAATAGCGTAATGACGTTGAAATGGCGTAATGACGTAGAAATGGCGTAGTGGCGTAGAAATAGCGTAATGACGTAGAAATAGCGTAATGGTGTAGAAATGGCGTAATGACGTAGAAATGGCGTAATGACGTAGAAATAGCGCAATGGCGTAGAAATAGTGTAATGACGTAGAAATAGCGTAATGACGTAGAAATAGCGCAATGACGTAGAAATAGCGTAATGACGTAGAAATAGCGCAATGACGTAGAAATAGCGTAATGACGTTGAAATAGCGTAATGACGTAGAAATGGGGTAGTGGCGTAGAAATAGCGTAATGATGTAGAAATAGCGTAATGGCGTAGAAATGGCGTAATGACGTAGAAATGGCGCAATGACGTAGAAATAGCGCAATGACGCAGAAATAGCGTAATGACGTTGAAACAGCGCAATGACGTAGAAATAGCGTAATGATGCAGAAATAGTGTAATGACGTAGAAATAGCGTAATGGCGTAGAAATAGCGCAATGGCGTAGAAATAGTGTAATGACGTAGAAATAGCGTAATGACGTAGAAATAGCGCAATGACGTAGAAATAGCGTAATGACGTAGAAATGGCGCAATGACGCAGAAATAGCGTAATGACGTTGAAATAGCGCAATGACGTAGAAATAGCGTAATGACGTAGAAATGGCGTAATGACGTAGAAATGGTGTAATGGCGTTGAAATAGCGTAATGACGTAGGAATGGCGCAATGACATAGAAATGGCGCAATGACATAGAAATGGCGCAATGACGTAGAAATAGCGCAATGACGTTGAAATAGCGCAATGACGTAGAAATAGCGAAATGATGCAGAAATAGTGTAATGACGTAGAAATAGCGTAATGGCGTAGAAATAGCGCAATGGTGTAGAAATAGCGTAATGGCGTAGAAATAGTGTAATGGCGTAGAAATAGCGTAATGGCGTAGAAATAGCGCAATGGCGTAGAAATAGCGTAATGGCGTAGAAATAGTGTAATGGCGTAGAAATAGCGTAATGACGTAGAAATGGCGTAATGACGTAGAAATGGCGTAATGACGTAGAAATGGCGCAATGACGTAGAAATAGCGTAATGATGTAGAAATAGCGTAATGGCGTAGAAATAGTGTAATGGCGTAGAAATAGTGTAATGGCGTAGAAATAGCGTAATGACGTAGAACGTAGAAATAGCGGAATGACGTAGAACACAGAAATAGCGGAATGACTTAAGACATTTAGCCTGAGAAGTTTATATAACAATAACATGCTTACTATTATGAGTGGACATGTCTTACCTTACAAATCGTTCTCGTCTTCAAATCGCGTTCTTCTAATTCTTCTGAGGTAAATCCAAGGTGTAAGGGGGTATACAGTTAAAGACCCAGAACCAGATATGAAGAATGAAGACCCGGAGTCAGAATTATAAAAAATTAAAGAAAAGTTTTACTGAAGATAGTTTGCATTTTCATCAGCAGAAGTCAGCTTCAAGACTCACACAGGAGTTCGTAGGCCGCCTCGCTTACAGTTACAAAGATCACAGCAGTTATACCATTTCCAAGGTCTAAGCTACGTCATTGCTTACAGGTTGAATGGTTGAATGATTCTCATTGATTAGGAAACATTAAGAGCCTAAACAATTTAACACATGTGAGGAGATAGGGGTGCCTATCGCCATTAGTAAAGATAGTTGTCGTCCACTCAATAGATTTAGGTCTGTGGTGGCCTCGCAGGTTAGAGAAGGGCGCCGGGTTGTCTGGTCCGAACGTCCAGAACCTACATAGAATGTCATACGCACACACACAAATAACAGACACTAGCAAATAACAGCTCCCATCAAGGCTGAAGAGAGTCTGAGCTCCTTATTATCAGTTAAGTATACCAAAACATAATGCTAAAACATTCACTAGTTTGGGAGAAAAACAGATAACTGGCATTTACTCCCAAGGAAGGAAATATACTGGAAAGAATACACTTTAATACAACAATTAAAGTTCAATAGTAACGCTCAATATAGCTTGACCATCTGTCCAGCGAAGGATCATCTGTGTCCACGCTGCCTTTAGGACCCTATATCAACCTTTCTACTGATCCCAGAGAAAGAGACAAACGGCCTTGTGGGTTACATGGCCTTCGTGTCCTGCGTGTACTACGTGCAATCTCAAAGTAAGATTGGAATGCACCTAAAAGAAACTGGTTACTTCCATCACATGCATTTAAGAAAATATAATTTCACAAGCACAAAGAATATAAAAATGAGTATGTGATAATGAATGGCGCAATGACGTAGAACGTAGAAATAGCGGAATGACGTAGAACACAGAAATAGCGGAATGACTTATGACATTTAGCCTGAGAAAATAAATGTATAAATGTATCTTGAATTAAGAATCTTTAGATATTTGTGCCGGAAAACGTGACAGAATATTTAGTAGGGATGGGTATCGTTAAGGTTTTAGCGGTATTACTTCTCTTACCGATACCGCTTATCGATCCGGTACTTTAACAGGATTCTTATCGGTTCTTTTTGTTATTTAAAACAAGGGAAAAATATTTAGAACATAATTAATATTGCTTTGTTTTGTTAAAGCATTGCTTGTTATTTTGCTATTAATATGTATTTTACATTTCAAAATATAAACAAAAAAAAACATGTTATGCAGAAGAGTGCAGGGTTTTGTGTTTTATCTACAGAAGACATAGGACACCAAAAACAAAGTACAAACGCATGGTCAAACAAAAAAAGGATACAATTAAACAAATACACAATTTATATACCCAGTGCTTTAATTTCAGTAATGTCGACATTACTGGGCAGGTGGGCTAAAAACACATCTAATAAAGTAATAAGGGATGCACCGAATATTCGGCCACCAAAAATTTTCGGCCGAAAATGGCCCAAAAGTGCATTTTCGGTTTTCGGCCGAAAGACTTTTATCACCGAAAACAATACGGCCGAAATGTTGTGATGACGCAAACAGAAACCGCGACCTGCACGTGCTTGTCTGAAGCAACATGTCTGCGATGTGGACGTATTCCAGTGTATCTGAACCCGCGAGGAGACGGAAGCCTTGTTTATACTTTCGCCTGCATCCGCAGCACGAGTCTCCACAGACAGCGCGAGTCTCCACAGACAGCGCGAGTCTCCACAGACAGCGCGAGTCTCCACAGACAGCACGAGTCTCCACAGACAGCACGAGTCTCCACAGACAGCGCGAGTCTCCACAGACAGCGCGAGTCTCCACAGACAGCGCGAGTCTCCACAGACAGCGCGAGTCTCCACAGACAGCGCGAGTCTCCACAGACAGCACGAGTCTCCACAGACAGCGCGAGTCTCCACAGACAGCGCGAGTCTCCACAGACAGCGCGAGTCTCCACAGACAGCATGAGTCTCCACAGACAGCGCGAGTCTCCACAGACAGCGCGAGTCTCCACAGACAGCGCGAGTCTCCACAGACAGCGCGAGTCTCCACAGACAGCATGAGTCTCCACAGACAGCAAGAGTCTCCACAGACAGCACGAGTCTCCACAGACAGCAAGAGTCTCCACAGACAGCATGAGTCTCCACAGATAGCATGAGTCTCCACAGACAGCGCGAGTCTCCACAGACAGCATGAGTCTCCACAGACAGCATGAGTCTCCACAGACAGCAAGAGTCTCCACAGACAGCGCGAGTCTCCACAGACAGCAAGAGTCTCCACAGACAGCAAGAGTCTCCACAGACAGCACGAGTCTCCACAGACAGCACGAGTCTCCACAGACAGCGCGAGTCTCCACAGACAGCAAGAGTCTCCACAGACAGCAAGAGTCTCCACAGACAGCGCGAGTCTCCACAGACAGCAAGAGTCTCCACAGACAGCAAGAGTCTCCACAGACAGCGCGAGTCTCCACAGACAGCGCGAGTCTCCACAGACAGCGCGAGTCTCCACAGACAGCAAGAGTCTCCACAGACAGCAAGAGTCTCCACAGACAGCACGAGTCTCCACAGACAGCGCGAGTCTCCACAGACAGCGCGAGTCTCCACAGACAGCGCGAGTCTCCACAGACAGCACGAGTCTCCACAGACAGCGCGAGTCTCCACAGACAGCACGAGTCTCCACAGACAGCGCGAGTCTCCACAGACAGCGCGAGTCTCCACAGACAGCGCGAGTCTCCACAGACAGCACGAGTCTCCACAGACAGCGCGAGTCTCCACAGACAGCACGAGTCTCCACAGACAGCGCGAGTCTCCACAGACAGCGCGAGTCTCCACAGACAGCGCGAGTCGAGTCTCCACAGACAGCGCGAGTATCCACAGACAGCGCGAGTCTCCACAGACAGCGCGAGTCTCCACAGACAGCACGAGTCTCCACAGACAGCACGAGTCTCCACAGACAGCATGAGTCTCCACAGACAGCGCGAGTCTCCACAGACAGCACGAGTCTCCACAGACAGCACGAGTCTCCACAGACAGCGCGAGTCTCCACAGACAGCGCGAGTCTCCACAGACAGCATGAGTCTCCACAGACAGCGCGAGTCTCCACAGACAGCGCGAGTCTCCACAGACAGCGCGAGTCTCCACAGACAGCGCGAGTCTCCACAGACAGCACGAGTCTCCACAGACAGCGCGAGTCTCCACAGACAGCATGAGTCTCCACAGACAGCATGAGTCTCCACAGACAGCGCGAGTCTCCACAGACAGCATGAGTCTCCACAGACAGCGCGAGTCTCCACAGACAGCACGAGTCTCCACAGACAGCGCGAGTCTCCACAGACAGCACGAGTCTCCACAGACAGCACGAGTCTCCACAGACAGCACGAGTCTCCACAGACAGCACGAGTCTCCACAGACAGCACGAGTCTCCACAGACAGCGCGAGTCTCCACAGACAGCACAAGTCTCCACAGACAGCACGAGTCTCCACAGACAGCACGAGTCTCCACAGACAGCACTAGTCTCCACAGACAGCACGAGTCTCCACAGACAGCACGAGTCTCCACAGACAGCACGAGTCTCCACAGACAGCACAAGTCTCCACAGACAGCACGAGTCTCCACAGACAGCGCGAGTCTCCACAGACAGCATGAGTCTCCACAGACAGCGCGAGTCTCCACAGACAGCGCGAGTCTCCACAGACAGCACGAGTCTCCACAGACAGCGCGAGTCTCCACAGACAGCATGAGTCTCCACAGACAGCGCGAGTCTCCACAGACAGCACGAGTCTCCACAGACAGCATGAGTCTCCACAGACAGCGCGAGTCTCCACAGACAGCGCGAGTCTCCACAGACAGCACGAGTCTCCACAGACAGCGCGCGCACCTCTCTTCAAGCGGTCGAGGCGTTTATACTTGACCCGCTCGCCGTTGTACTACTCCTTGAAACGACAGGGGAGCGACTCGAGTAACTGTCCTCTAACCATCAGGAATCGGTGAGAAGAAGAAAGATAAACACATGACAATGTTTATTTTTTAGTATTCCACCACCAATACAAAAATAATCATGTAAAACCCAGTAAACCCTGAGATTATTACTTGTGACATAAAAAAATTATATGTATATGGGAACATGTATGTATACAACTAAATTAATGCTCTCTTAAATATTTTCTAATTTCACTAAACATATTTCATTAAGTTTCGTGTACATTTGTATTAAACATGGACCTTTGTTCATTTAAAAGGCTTTTTATGCTATTGTATGCTAATTTTTTTAAATGTAAGCAACTAATTTAGACGTGCAAACTGGGTGCTGGTGTGATGAGAAGTTCGTGCTCGGCTTTGTTTTTATGAGAAAACATTTCATTTTAAAACCTTTCTGCAGGCCAGTAGATTATTATTTAATGTAAACATGAGTTAAACATTTTAGTTTGAATTTTATTTTATACTGTGCATTGTGCTAAATAAATATTTGCATAATTTGTAATTGATTTATTCTTTGAAAATTTTATATTAATTTATGCAATTGCAATGCCTTGATTTTAGTAAAGTTTCTACACAGTCATAGCCATAAATGCAATGATACTAATAATTGGCATAATTTCTTTCGGTGTTTCGGTTTTCGGCCTTGGTTTCCTCTTTTTCGGTTTCGGTTTCGGCCAAGAATTTTCATTTCGGTGCATCCCTAAAAGTAATCAAATGTAAAATAACACTGCATAGTTTATCATAGAAGCCAAAATTGTTCATTCAAGAGTTGCAACTGATTTTCTCTTTGCATTTTGTTGTTTGATTCACATTAATGGGGCAATCGCCAGCACGTTTATTAGACTGCTGCCTCTTTAAGACCAAATGCAGATCTAATCATTATTACACATCATATTTTCTCCCAACTATTTACGCCCATTTAAAGGGTTAGTTCACCCAAAAATGAAAATTAAGTCATTAATTACTCACCCCCATGCTGTACCAACCCCGTAAGACCTTCGTTCGTCTTCGGAACACAAATGAAGATATTTATGATTAAATGTGAGAGCTGGATCACTCCTCCATAGGCTCCCTAAGGGAATGAATCCTGACGGCCCAGAAAGTCATTAAAGAAAATTTCAAGTTTCGCACAAGTTTAGCAGTCATAAACCTCTCAGATTTAATCATAAATATCTTCATTTGTGTTCCGAAGACGAACGAAGGTCTTACGGGGTTGGTACAGCATGGGGGTGAGTAATTAATGACTTAATTTTCATTTTTGGGTGAACTAACCCTTTAAGACATACACTGTATTTAAGTGAATAAACTGTTTAAGTGAATCTCCAAGACGGTCGTTTTTACACATTTTTGTGTATATTTGATTGTTTAGACGCGCACAGGAAGCCCAAAGTGTAACGTTACGTTCAAGCGGCAACATTCTAATCTGAAAAATGAAGCCTACCTGGAAGTGCGAAAAACTGCAATACATCGAAAATCCGCTAGAGGGAGGTCCCAAAAGGGAGCAAATATCCATAGACCCCATGTTAAAATGTCCGTTTTCACAGCATACATTCATGTTTTTACAGGTTGGTCCCATGGACTTTTATTGTATATTTCGATAGGTTCAGAGTGCCTGACAACTGTGAGGGGGGTGAATTTTTTTCTAACTCGTTAGTTTAGATCGTATTTAGATATAAAATGTATGACAAATCAGGGCGTGGTTAACTTTGATTGACAGCTTGATTGACAGCTTGATTGACAGCTGATAACGCGCTGCGTCGAGTGGAATTCCTGAAATTTGACGTCTCGGCCATGATCTGACACAAGTCAAGTCAAGTCATCTTCATTTATATAGCGCTTTTAACAGTGGATTTTCAAAGCAGCTTTACAGAGATAAACATATAATTTAAGGTAACAGAGATTGTTTTGGCTTTATAGCGGTTCTTGAATAATGTTATTTCCAGCTAAAGTTAACTTTGATTGATTCCCCTCCGTCGAAACGATCAGACTTTAAACGCGAACCTGTGATTAACGCTGACGGCGTTCACATGCTCATTCAGAATTGATTCTATAGTTATGTGCTTCTGAAAATATGTGCGCAGGTTTATAATTCATACAACCCAGCCTAAACAAACTTGTCTTGCCTATAAATTTTGATACAGAATTTTGTTTTATTTTATCACTTCGGGGTACGCGAGCCGGAATTCACAACGCTTTATCTGTAGAGTGGGAAAGGGATCCTCCATAGGGAGAGGATAGTGGACACTTCAGCACTGCATTGTCATCGGGACAACATCGACACAACACATCACACCACCTCTGTATCCTTTCTGAACATTTGTATTGAAATATCGTACATAACATGGGTTGCTCTGCTATAAACTGCACTAACCGACACTGTAGGACTAGGAGTACTTCGCTCCTTTTTTTCCGGTAAGTGACATTCCACTACTATTTCACGTAGTTTTAGCACTATTTAGCATCAGTGTTTGTGGGCAGTGGCACTGCAACAGTTAGCATTAAATCGCCTCAGATAAGTTAGCGTCCGAGGTACTTTACCTATGGTTATAACTGACGTTTGAAACACTGTAAATGCGTCTGCCAAATGAATAAATGTAACATAAGAATAGACTGATCTGCAAGCTAGTTGCTCGCACGTCAGAGGCGCCCGCGCCGTTGGATGTGCAGTTACCGCAGCACAGCCTATGAGCGAGCTGCAGCTGCAAATGTGTTTTACATATAGGCTTCAGGAAATCGAGGAAAAGGAGTTTCAACATAAGAATGATACTGGCTGTAAAAAGTAGCCTAGTCTGCCAGTCGATCTTGTAACGGTACAGATAGCTGAGGCTGCTCGGCTGAAGAGTCCACACAAAGCCCGCCCTTTTACCCATATATGGATTGGCCAGAAGGTGGACGGGGTTAGGATTTCCCAAGATTTTCAAAAGATGGCGCCGCCCATACCCCCCATAAACCGCCTCGAAACCGTTCTTCAGAAAGTCAATGGGTGACGTCACAGACGCTTTGTCCATATTTTTTTACAGTCTATGGTTACGTTGCTTGTCTCATTGCGCTGTGTTTCGGTGCGCACGCCGCCTTTGGAACAGCGTCTATTGCATCTATTTTGGTGCTTTTAATAGCTTTCTATTATGAAACGCGTCCTGCAGTTTATCAACAGTAGAGACTGCCTTTTACAACAATCACAGATCGTGCTGATCCTGACGTTACGTTTGGGTTTTAAGGAGAAATGACAGCGCACCGCTGTGAAGGAAAGGAAGTTGCGCTAGACAGAAATTTTTTATGGTTTTACCTCAAATATCTTATTTTTTATAATCATTGGAAGCCAAAATCGAAATCTAAAATAACATTTGTTTAATATCAAAGAGCTAAAGTGACCTCATCGTCACTCATTAAGCGGCTGTTTTGTTGTGTGCGCCGTGGCTCCGCAGCTCTCTCTCTCTCTTTAGCAAAAATGCATCACAGCCAAATGGTTCAATATTATTATATAGAAGTGGCTGGCGAGATTAAATTAGCAAGAATTACTATGCATGTATAGTAATAATAAAAAGCACGTGTACTTTCTTAATTTCTCCAGTACCGACAGCAGAACCGATAACGTCCGAGCTTATCGATCCAACGGTCTTTCAAAATTCAGCACCGGGGCCAGTTTAATACCGGGTTTCAGCACCCATCCCTAATCATCAGGATCCATCAGATGTTGGTCTTCTTCAACACTCTCTCTCTCTCTCTCTCTCTCTCTCTCTCTCTCTCTCTCTCTCTCTCTCTCTCTCTCTCTCTCTCTCTCTCTCTCTCTCTCTCTCTAGTTGGATGAGACTCTCCTTCGTGACGAACATCAGTGGGAAGATCCCGGTCCGAGGGTGAGTGTGTGATTTGTCCCCGTCGTCTCTGTGTTCTGGAGTGTTTTATCTGACGGGTCTCGTCTATCGCAGCATCACTCGGACCTTCGGCTCGGGGAAAACGGAGAAGGGAATCTTCCAGGCGCTGAAGGAACTCGGTCTGCCCAGCGGGAAGGTAGATAAATAAGATAGATAAATAAATCATACGATTATAGTAAATTAAAAAAATGAAATAATAAAAAAAGAAAATTCTAATAAATAAAAAGGATTAAAAGACAATTTTGTAAATAGTAATAGATATAATAAAATAGATTACAATTAATTATAAAAGTTCATTGAAAAAAACAAATAGATAAAACACAGTACAATAGAGTGAGTAGATTTTTTTTGGTCTTTACACTTAAAGATTAATCGTTGCCTTTTATATGATCATACACTCATCTAAAGGATTATTAGGAACACCACACTAATACTGTGTTTGACCCCCTTTCGCCTTCAGAACTGCCTTAATTCTACGTGGCATTGATTCAACAAGGTGCTGAAAGCATTCTTTAGAAATGTTGGCCCATATTGATAGGATAGCATCTTGCAGTTGATGGAGATTTGTGGGATGCACATCCAGGGCACGAAGCTCCCGTTCCACCACATCCCAAAGATGCTCTATTGGGTTGAGATCTGGTGACTGTGGGGGCCATTTTAGTACAGTGAACTCATTGTCATGTTCAAGAAACCAATTTGAAATGATTCGAGCTTTGTGATATGGTGCATTATCCTGCTGGAAGTAGCCATCAGAGGACGGGTACATGGTGGCCATAAAGGGATGGACATGGTCAGAAACAATGCTCAGGTAGGCCGTGGCATTTAAACAATGCCCAATTGGCACTAAGGGGCCTAAAGTGTGCCAAGAAAACATCCCCCACACCATTACACCACCACCACCAGCCTGCACAGTGGTAACAAGGCATGATGGATCCATGTTCTCATTCTGTTTACGCCAAATTCTGACTCTACCATCTGAATGTCTCAAAAGAAATCGAGACTCATCAGACCAGGCAACATTTTTCCAGTCTTCAACTGTCCAATTTTGGTGAGCTCTTGCAAATTGTAGCCTCTTTTTCCTATTTGTAGTGGAGATGAGTGGTACCCGGTGGGGTCTTCTGCTGTTGTAGCCCATCCGCCTCAAGGTTGTGCGTGTTGTGGCTTCACAAATGCTTTGCTGCATACCTCGGTTGTAACAAGTGCTTATTTCAGTCAAAGTTGCTCTTCTATCAGCTTGAATCAGTCGGCCCATTCTCCTCTGACCTCTAGCATCAACAAGGCATTTTCACCCACAGGACTGCCGCATACTGGATGTTTTTCCCTTTTCACACCATTCTTTGTAAACCCTAGAAATGGTTGTGCGTGAAAATCCCAGTAACTGAGCAGATTGTGAAATACTCAGACCGGCCCGTCTGGCACCAACAACCATGCCACGCTCAAAGTTGCTTAAATCGCCTTTTCTTTCCCATTCTGACATTCAGTTTGGAGTTCAGGAGATTGTCTTAACCAGGACCACACCCCTAAATGCATTGAAGCAACTGCCATGTGATTGGTTGATTAGATAATTGCATTAATGAGGAATTGAACAGGTGTTCCTAATAATCCTTTAGGTGAGTGCATATTAGGGTCCGTGGATCTAAAAGAGACCTAAAAACTCTTGAAAAACTAGTTTAATCCGAATACTATTGAAAGAACCTGCCAGTTCAATAAATCAAAACGGATATAGTGAGAGAGGATCTCATTGGTCTGGTTTCCAGGGGCTTTAGATGATTGCCAGCTGCTGTTTAACCTGCTGATGTCTTGTGTCCTCCAGAACGATGAGATCGAGCACTCGGCCTTCACCTTCGACATCTTCTACGCCCTCACACAGAAGATCTGCCCTCGCACAGACATCGAGGAGCTCTTCAAGAAGATGTAGGTCCCCAGCGCTAGCGGTTAACTAGCGGTTAACTATCTGCCAGAGTGATGATGGACAGCAGCACTAACTACAGGAGAGCGACTCTAACGCTTCAGCAGTTCAACATTAACCTGTGTTTCACTAACTGAGTGTCTGTGGAGCGTTAGACAGGAGTCGTACTGATGCTTGACATGTCTAACTCTCTCTCTCTCTCTACCTCTCTCTCTCTACCTCTCTCTACCTCTCTACCTCTCTACCTCTCTCTCTCTCTCTCTCTCTCTCTCTCTCTCTCTCTCTCTCTCTTAATGGTTTTATTTGTGTTGTAACCAAACCAAATCTCTTCTGCTCAATTTCTTTGCAGCAACGGAGACAAAAGTGATTATTTAACCGTAGAGCAGTTAGTCAGCTTTCTGAATGAAGTAAGCTCTTTATTATTTATTAACTGTGTGTGTGTGTGTGTGTGTGTGTGTGTGTGTGAGAGAGAGAGAGAGAGAGTATGGGCCCTATTTTAACAATCTGAAACGCAAGTATCAAGCACGAAGCGCAAGTAACTTTGTGGGCGGATCTCGGCGCTGTTGCTATTTTCCCGGCGGGATAAATGACTCTTGCGCCCGACGCAAGTTTAAAAGGGGTTGGTCTGAAGTAGCTTCATTATTTATAGGTGTGGTTTGGGCGTAACGTATACCCTCTAAGAGCAGGTGCGCATGTTGCATGGCGAATTGTTATTATTATGGCGGATTTATCAGGCGCGCGCCAGGAGCGGTTCACCGCCGAGGAGACTGGCGTTCTCGTCAGGGCAGTGAAAGACAGAGAAGTGACGCTGTATGTGGATGGGAGATTTTTTTCCTGGTTCTTGAAGGACAAACTAATTTGTCAGATGTCCTTATATACATATGTGTCTTGCCACTATTGGGCAAACAGGTCTGATCCATCATTACTACAATTAGCCTGAAAAATTTGGGTAAATGTGTAAGCTAGATTTAGGCCATACATCTTCATGGACACCACAATGATTTCCCTCGTGTGTTAATATTTTTCCTTGTTATAATGTATGATTTGCAAAAATAAAAACTGCTGCATCGGTGTTGATGAGAGAATCAAAGTGTATGCGTGTTATGCACCCGCTACATTATGGCCAAGCATGCGCGCTTAAAATAGCATTATGAACAACGCGCAACGCGCCACTGACTTTAGACTAGGTTTGTTCTGGTCCGTGGCGGAATTGTTTTCTGGAACTGCAAAATAGCACTAGGGAATGTGTGCGCCGAAACACGCCTCCTCTTTGCGCCGACCCCCGCCCAGGGAGCGCAAGTTCATTCCCTAGTTTACCGACGTGCGTCTGTGGAGGGAAAAGCCCGCTTTGCGCGAGTGCAAAATAGGAATGATACATGCGTCGGTGTACAGTACAAAGTCATTTGCGCCGGGTGCAAGATAGGACCCATAGTGTGAGTGTTTGTGTGTGAGAGTAATTGTGTGTTTGTGTGAGAGTGAGTGAGAGTGTGTGAAAGTGAGTAAATGTGAGTAAATGTGAGTGAGTGAGTGAGTGAGTGAGTGAGTGAGTGAGTGAGTGAGTGAGTGAGTGAGTGAGTGAGTGAGAGAGTGTGTGAGTGTGTGAGTGTGTGAGTGTGTGAGTGTGTGAGTGTGTGAGTGTGTGAGTGAGTGAGTGAGTGAGTGAGTGAGTGAGTGAGTGAGTGTGTGTGTGTGAGAGAGTGAGAGAGTGAGTGTGAGAGTGTGTGTGTGTGTGTGGGTGAGTGTGAGAGTGAGTGTGTGTGTGTGAGAGAGTAAGTGTGAGAGTGAGTGTGTGTGTGAGTGTGAGTAATGCCGAGTTCAGACTGCACAATTTTAGCCCTGATTTTGGCTCGCCGACAGGTTTTGAGAAATCGCCGACAAATGCCTGAAATCACAGGCAAATCTGTGCTCGTTCACGCGAGTGACAATCACACAGTGTGAATGAGCAAAGACGCGATCTGAGAGAATCACCGACGAGTCGCCGATGCCCGTGAGATATTTGGCATGCTAAATATCTGGACCTGTCGGTGATTCACAATCCTGCTGTGTGAAAGTGTTCTGACTGAAAACTACATGACCGACAGCCAATGAGAGAGCAAGATACAGGACAGCAGGATGTTCGGGGAGGAGTTATAGACCAGAATATCAGTATTTTAATAGATAGGCCTATATTTACAATTATATCAAACAGAAACAAAGCACATTTGCATGACCAGCAGCAACAGCAGGACATTTGCAAAATTATTTATTGATCCCCAAATCTCTTTGCAAAACACAGTCCTTGCTCCCCTTGTTTTCCCAAACATTTCCTCCTGCATAAACTGTTTATTTTTCTCATTTTCGCTACAAATCAGCGCACAGACAATTTGGATCGCAATCTTGTTGTAGGCTATCATTTTTAATAACAAATTCAGTGTCGCGCGAAAACTCTGGTCTCACGCGCACGTGATCTTGCGTGATCTCTTCTCGCGTTTGTTTGGTTGTGAAACGTAGTTTGCGGACCAGGCAGAAGTTGTCGGCGATTCTTTCTTTTGTAAAGTCATGCAGTGTGAAACCTCCTGTCGCCGATCCATCGTGCAGTGTGAACACAGCAGCAACTGAATGTTACCCCAGATAGTCATGCAGTGTGAACACAACAGTGACACGATTATTTTGAAAATCGTGCAGTCTGAACTTGATATATGTGTGTGTGTGAGTGAGTGTGTGAGTGTGTGTGTGTGTGTGCGCGCATGTCGCTCTGCTGTCTGTTTGTGGTGACGGTCCTGCTTCCGTGTACCTGTGTTTGCAAACGCGCGTGTGTGTGTGTCACGCTTCGCACGGGTCCGAGTGTCTCACTGTGGTTCGTTCTGGTGTTTTGTTGTGCTTATGTGGCGTTTGCTGCAGTTACACACACACATGATCACTGAATGCACACACTGTTTGTGAACTGTAGTGTCAGTTAGTGATGTCATCAGAAACGATGATCTGATGCTCATCTGTTCTCCGTCCGTCTGCTTTAATAGTGATTTTCATTGGAAACACTGTGTTTTATGAGCCTCGTAAGGTTAAAAACTGCATCTGATTTCTGACACGGCTGTATTTTCATGAGTGTCTCTGAGGACGAACTCTTCCTCGATGAAGATGTTTGTTTTCCCTGCAGAACCAGCGGGACCCTCGACTCAACGAGATCCTCTTCCCGTTTTATGAAGCCAAACGAGTCACGCAGATCATCGAGAAGTACGAGAGAGACGCTGACTTAAGAAAGAAAGGTAAATGGAGACGAGATGAGTGTGTAATAAAGGACTGAAGCGCTGCTGCTCTCTAGTGGCCGATCAGCGTACACACACACTCCCATAAACACACCAGTGCTCAGTTTACACAGAATCCCTTCTGCTCTGCATTTATTTGATAAAAAAATACAGTAAAAACAGTGAAATATTATTATAATGTAAATCATCTGTTTTCTATGTGAATATACAGTAAAGTGTAATCTGTGATCAAAGCTGAATTTTCAGCATCATTACTCCAGTCTTCAGTGTCACATGATCCTTTATTAAATATTCACATAGAAAACAGCTGATTTACATTACAATAATATTTCACTGTTTTTACTGTGTTTTTGATCAAATAAATGCAACCTTGATGAGCAGAAGAAACTCTTTCAGAAATGATAAGAAATAGAAATCTCTAAGCGTATGACGGTGACGAGACGTTAGTGTGCATCATGTTCTCTGACGGTTCTGGGTTTGATGTGCGTGTGTGTTTCAGGCCGCATGTCATCGGACGGGTTCTGCCGGTACCTGATGTCGGACGAGAACGCGCCGATGTTTCTGGACCGTCTGGATCTGTGTCAGGAGATGGACCAGCCGCTGGCGCATTACTTCATCAGCTCCTCACACAACACTTACCTCACCGGCCGGCAGTTCGGCGGCAAGTCTTCAGTTGAGATGTACCGGCAGGTGCTGCTGTCCGGATGCAGGTGTGTGTGCGTGTGTGTGTGTCCTGAGCGTGTCATCATAAAGAAATAACTAAATACTCTCTTGTGTTTGAGGTCCGCTCTCAACAACACGCCAGAAATCACATGAGAATCTGTCTGAAGCGCATCTGCATGTGATGCCCTGACGTGTGTGTGTGTGTGTGTGTGTGTTCCAGGTGTGTGGAGCTGGACTGCTGGGATGGTAAAGGCGAGGATCAGGAGCCCATCATCACTCATGGGAAGGCCATGTGCACCGACATCCTGTTCAAGGTGAGCTTTCAATCACTGCATCACTGATGACTGTTCTGCATGTTCGAGGCGTTTATGCTTTTAGTTTTAAGTAGCAAAAGATGATATCAGTATAGTAGTATATCAGTATAATATCAGTATAGTAGTATATCAGTATAATATCAGTATAGTAGTATATCAGTATAGTAGTATATCAGTATATCAGTATAGTAGTATATCAGTATAGTAGTATATCAGTATAGTAGTATATCAGTATAATATCAGTATAGTAGTATATCAGTATAATATCAGTATAGTAGTATATCAGTATAATATCAGTATAGTAGTATATCAGTATAGTAGTATATCAGTATAGTAGTATATCAGTATAGTAGTATAGTAGTATATCAGTATAGTAGTATATCAGTATATCAGTATAGTAGTATAGTAGTATATCAGTATAGTAGTATATCAGTATAGTAGTATATCAGTATAGTAGTATATCAGTATAGTAGTATAGTAGTATATCAGTATAGTAGTATATCAGTATAGTAGTATAGTAGTATATCAGTATAGTAGTATAGTAGTATATCAGTATAGTAGTATAGTAGTATATCAGTATAATATCAGTATAGTAGTATATCAGTATAGTAGTATATCAGTATAATATCAGTATAGTAGTATATCAGTATAATATCAGTATAGTAGTATATCAGTATAGTAGTATATCAGTATAGTAGTATATCAGTATAATATCAGTATAGTAGTATATCAGTATAATATCAGTATAGTAGTATATCAGTATAATATCAGTATAGTAGTATATCAGTATAATATCAGTATAGTAGTATATCAGTATAGTAGTATATCAGTATAATATCAGTATAGTAGTATATCAGTATAATATCAGTATAGTAGTATATCAGTATAATATCAGTATAGTAGTATATCAGTATAATATCAGTATAGTAGTATATCAGTATAGTAGTATATCAGTATAATATCAGTATAGTAGTATATCAGTATGGTAGTATATCAGTATAGTAGTATATCAGTATAGTAGTATATCAGTATAATATCAGTATAGTAGTATATCAGTATGGTAGTATATCAGTATAGTAGTATATCAGTATAGTAGTATAGTAGTATATCAGTATAATATCAGTATAGTAGTATATCAGTATGGTAGTATATCAGTATAGTAGTATATCAGTATAGTAGTATATCAGTTTAATATCAGTATAGTAGTATATCAGTATAATATCAGTATAGTAGTATATCAGTATAATATCAGTATAGTAGTATATCAGTATGGTAGTATATCAGTATAGTAGTATATCAGTATAGTAGTATAGTAGTATATCAGTTTAATATCAGTATAGTAGTATATCAGTATAATATCAGTATAGTAGTATATCAGTATAATATCAGTATAGTAGTATATCAGTATAGTAGTATATCAGTATAATATCAGTATAGTAGTATATCAGTATAATATCAGTATAGTAGTATATCAGTATAGTAGTATATCAGTATAATATCAGTATAGTAGTATATCAGTATAATATCAGTATAGTAGTATATCAGTATAGTAGTATATCAGTATAATATCAGTATAGTAGTATATCAGTATAATATCAGTATAGTAGTATATCAGTATAGTAGTATATCAGTATAATATCAGTATAGTAGTATATCAGTATAATATCAGTATAGTAGTATATCAGTATAGTAGTATATCAGTATAATATCAGTATAGTAGTATATCAGTATAGTAGTATATCAGTATAGTAGTATATCAGTATAGTAGTATATCAGTATAGTAGTATATCAGTATAATATCAGTATAGTAGTATATCAGTATAATATCAGTATAGTAGTATATCAGTATAATATCAGTATAGTAGTATATCAGTATAATATCAGTATAGTAGTATATCAGTATAATATCAGTATAGTAGTATATCAGTATAATATCAGTATAGTAGTATATCAGTATAGTAGTATATCAGTATAATATCAGTATAGTAGTATATCAGTATAGTAGTATATCAGTATAATATCAGTATAGTAGTATATCAGTATAATATCAGTATAGTAGTATATCAGTATAGTAGTATATCAGTATAATATCAGTATAGTAGTATATCAGTATAATATCAGTATAGTAGTATATCAGTATAGTAGTATATCAGTATAATATCAGTATAGTAGTATATCAGTATAATATCAGTATAATATCAGTATAGTAGTATATCAGTATAATATCAGTATAGTAGTATATCAGTATAATATCAGTATAGTAGTATATCAGTATAATATCAGTATAGTAGTATATCAGTATAGTAGTATATCAGTATAGTAGTATATCAGTATAGTAGTATATCAGTATAATATCAGTATAGTAGTATATCAGTATAATATCAGTATAGTAGTATATCAGTATAGTAGTATATCAGTATAGTAGTATATCAGTATAGTAGTATATCAGTATAATATCAGTATAGTAGTATATCAGTATAGTAGTATATCAGTATAATATCAGTATAGTAGTATATCAGTATAATATCAGTATAGTAGTATATCAGTATAATATCAGTATAGTAGTATATCAGTATAGTAGTATATCAGTATAGTAGTATATCAGTATAGTAGTATATCAGTATAGTAGTATATCAGTATAATATCAGTATAGTAGTATATCAGTATAATATCAGTATAGTAGTATTTCAGTATAATATCAGTATAGTAGTATATCAGTATAATATCAGTATAGTAGTATATCAGTATAATATCAGTATAGTAGTATATCAGTATAATATCAGTATAGTAGTATATCAGTATAATATCAGTATAGTAGTATATCAGTATAGTAGTATATCAGTATAATATCAGTATAGTAGTATATCAGTATAGTAGTATATCAGTATAGTAGTATATCAGTATAGTAGTATATCAGTATAATATCAGTATAGTAGTATATCAGTATAATATCAGTATAGTAGTATATCAGTATAGTAGTATATCAGTATAATATCAGTATAGTAGTATATCAGTATAGTAGTATATCAGTATAGTAGTATATCAGTATAGTAGTATATCAGTATAATATCAGTATAGTAGTATATCAGTATAATATCAGTATAGTAGTATATCAGTATAATATCAGTATAGTAGTATATCAGTATAATATCAGTATAGTAGTATATCAGTATAGTAGTATATCAGTATAATATCAGTATAGTAGTATATCATTATAGTAGTATATCAGTATAGTAGTATATCAGTATAGTAGTATATCAGTATAATATCAGTATAGTAGTATATCAGTATAATATCAGTATAGTAGTATATCAGTATAATATCAGTATAGTAGTATATCAGTATAGTAGTATATCAGTATAGTAGTATATCAGTATAATATCAGTATAGTAGTATATCAGTATAATATCAGTATAGTAGTATATCAGTATAGTAGTATATCAGTATAGTAGTATATCAGTATAGTAGTATATCAGTATAGTAGTATATCAGTATAGTAGTATATCAGTATAATATCAGTATAGTAGTATATCAGTATAATATCAGTATAGTAGTATATCAGTATAATATCAGTATAGTAGTATATCAGTATAATATCAGTATAGTAGTATATCAGTATAATATCAGTATAGTAGTATATCAGTATAATATCAGTATAGTAGTATATCAGTATAGTAGTATATCAGTATAATATCAGTATAGTAGTATATCAGTATAGTAGTATATCAGTATAATATCAGTATAGTAGTATATCAGTATAGTAGTATATCAGTATAATATCAGTATAGTAGTATATCAGTATAATATCAGTATAGTAGTATATCAGTATAGTAGTATATCAGTATAATATCAGTATAGTAGTATATCAGTATAATATCAGTATAGTAGTATATCAGTATAGTAGTATATCAGTATAATATCAGTATAGTAGTATATCAGTATAATATCAGTATAATATCAGTATAGTAGTATATCAGTATAATATCAGTATAGTAGTATATCAGTATAATATCAGTATAGTAGTATATCAGTATAGTAGTATAGTAGTATATCAGTATGGTAGTATATCAGTATAGTAGTATATCAGTATAGTAGTATAGTAGTATATCAGTATAGTAGTATATCAGTATAGTAGTATATCAGTATAGTAGTATATCAGTATAGTAGTATAGTAGTATATCAGTATAGTAGTATATCAGTATAGTAGTATATCAGTATAGTAGTATATCAGTATAGTAGTATATCAGTATAGTAGTATAGTAGTATATCAGTATAATATCAGTATAGTAGTATATCAGTATAGTAGTATATCAGTATAATATCAGTATAGTAGTATATCAGTATAATATCAGTATAGTAGTATATCAGTATAATATCAGTATAATATCAGTATAGTAGTATATCAGTATAATATCAGTATAGTAGTATATCAGTATAATATCAGTATAGTAGTATATCAGTATAATATCAGTATAGTAGTATATCAGTATAATATCAGTATAGTAGTATATCAGTATAATATCAGTATAGTAGTATATCAGTATAGTAGTATATCAGTATGGTAGTATATCAGTATAGTAGTATATCAGTATAGTAGTATAGTAGTATATCAGTATAATATCAGTATAGTAGTATATCAGTATAATATCAGTATAGTAGTATATCAGTATAATATCAGTATAGTAGTATATCAGTATAGTAGTATATCAGTATGGTAGTATATCAGTATAGTAGTATATCAGTATAGTAGTATAGTAGTATATCAGTATAGTAGTATATCAGTATAGTAGTATATCAGTATAGTAGTATATCAGTATAGTAGTATATCAGTATAGTAGTATAGTAGTATATCAGTATAATATCAGTATAGTAGTATATCAGTATAGTAGTATATCAGTATAATATCAGTATAGTAGTATATCAGTATAATATCAGTATAGTAGTATATCAGTATAATATCAGTATAATATCAGTATAGTAGTATATCAGTATAATATCAGTATAGTAGTATATCAGTATAATATCAGTATAGTAGTATATCAGTATAATATCAGTATAGTAGTATATCAGTATGGTAGTATATCAGTATAGTAGTCATCTTCATTTTTAGTAGTATATCAGTATAGTAGTATATCAGTATAATATCAGTATAGTAGTATATCAGTATAATATCAGTATAGTAGTATATCAGTATAATATCAGTATAGTAGTATATCAGTATAGTAGTATATCAGTATAGTAGTATATCAGTATAATATCAGTATAGTAGTATATCAGTATAGTAGTATATCAGTATTGTAGTATATCAGTATAGTAGTATATCAGTATAATATCAGTATAGTAGTATATCAGTATAGTAGTATATCAGTATAATATCAGTATAGTAGTATATCAGTATAGTAGTATATCAGTATTGTAGTATATCAGTATAGTAGTATATCAGTATAATATCAGTATAGTAGTATATCAGTATAATATCAGTATAGTAGTATATCAGTATAATATCAGTATAGTAGTATATCAGTATGGTAGTATATCAGTATAGTAGTATATCAGTATAGTAGTATAGTAGTATATCAGTATAATATCAGTATAGTAGTATATCAGTATAATATCAGTATAGTAGTATATCAGTATAATATCAGTATAGTAGTATATCAGTATAATATCAGTATAGTAGTATATCAGTATAGTAGTATATCAGTATAGTAGTATATCAGTATAATATCAGTATAGTAGTATATCAGTATAGTAGTATATCAGTATAGTAGTATAGTAGTATATCAGTATAGTAGTATATCAGTATAGTAGTATATCAGTATAGTAGTATATCAGTATAGTAGTATAGTAGTATATCAGTATAGTAGTATATCAGTATAGTAGTATATCAGTATAGTAGTATATCAGTATAGTAGTATATCAGTATAGTAGTATATCAGTATAGTAGTAGTATATCAGTATAGTAGTATATCAGTATAGTAGTATACCAGTATAGTAGTATATCAGTATAGTAGTATACCAGTATAGTAGTATACCAGTATAGTAGTATACCAGTAAACAATATGGACTGTTTCAAAGCAGCTTTAGTGATAATAGGAAGTTAAAGTAACAGAGATTGAACTAAATGAAGATTGCAGTGAAATATGTTTTTGTTCAACAGTACATGGTGACATAATCTGCTTTTCTGTGAGTCTGATGTGCTGTTTGTTTGTTTGTTTGTTTGTTTGTTTGTTTGTTTAACAGGACGTAATTCAAGCCATAAAGGAAACAGCGTTTGCAACGTCTGATTATCCTGTTATTCTGTCCTTTGAGAACCACTGCAGGTAATGAGCGTCCGGTGTGTGTGTGTGTGTGTGTGGACGAGCGGCAGCACTCACAGCTGTGTGTGTGTGTGTGTTGCAGTAAACCGCAGCAGTATAAGATGTCCAGATACTGCGAGGAGATCTTCGGAGATCTGTTACTCAAGCAGCCGCTGGAGGGATTCCCAGTACGTGAGATCCGTTTTTTTTTTCTCTCACACACGCACGCACGCACGCACGCACGCACGCACGCACGCACGCACGCACGCACGCACGCACGCACGCACGCACACACACACTCCTCCTCACAGACACACACACACACACACACACACACACACTCCTGCACACACACACACACACACACACACACACACTCCTCCACACACACACTCACACACACACACACACACACACACACACACACACACACACTCCTCCTCACAGACACACACACACGCACGCGCTCCTGCACACACACACACACACACACACACACACACACACACAGACTACAAGTAATAGTATACTACTATAGTGGTATACTGCTATACTGATATACTACTATACTGGTATACTACTATACTGATATACTACTATACTGGTATACTACTATACTGGTATAATACTATACTGGTATACTACTATACTGGTATACTACTATACTGGTATAATACTATACTTGTATAGTAGTGTATACATACACACACACACGCTGCTGGCTGAATGTGTTGATGTTGTGTTTCAGATTGAAGCGGGGCAGCAGCTGCCGTCGCCCAACGACCTCAAACGCAAGATCCTCATCAAAAACAAGCGCCTGAAGCCTGAGGTGGAGCAGAGTACGTCATCAACGCCAGTTTAACACTGAGATCAAACTCACACGGCTGCACATTAATCACAATTAAAGATGAAATGTTGATAATCTGTTCATGATAACAGCGTGTTTTCAGAGCATCTCTGTTCACTGTAAATGATGCGAGTTTAACACATGTGGGAATATGATGTCCACACGGTTCACTTCATTCACATTTGCATTTTTGTGGATAGAAGTTTACAGAATTTCACCAATATTCCTCCAAAATAAAAACATTATTATCAAAACTTGCAGGGTTAAAGGGAGTGATGATGTCATTGTGATATTTGCATACTGAAGTGTGATTAGTATTTTCTGTATTCATATCATCCTCATGTCATCACGAGCCCCTTTGACAAACTTTAGGCTTGTTTGAGATGAGCAAAATCGGCGCAGAACCGATCGCCGGTGATCAGCGCGAGATGCATGCCGGTTAGAGATGTGTCCGAGCGCGGTCCTGTGTCCGTGTCGGATTCTGCAGTCGCGCGCAGTTGCTCTCCACTGACTGATGAGCAAAAGCATGATGGGAAACGACTTGCTGACGACACAGCTTAATGCTCATTGGTTTAAACAACCGTGATGTATTGTTCGCTTTTAAAATGTTTGATTTTAAAACTGATATCATGTTTTTGTGTGTATACATTTTGAGCGAATATTCGCAAACTTTCTGACATTTTGATCTCTATATGGGTTATGTGATGTCATTTTATAAAAATATATATATAAACATATGTCTGTACTAAAGTAAAAATGATCGATAAACACGGATTTGGAATGTAATTAAATAACAAGTACTCTGGGTGTCTTGTTCATTATATTTATTTTCATATAAAAGCAACAGAACTTAAATTGCATCCAGTTTATTAGCAACACCGTGCACGAGCGTGAATCCTGTGATATCCGCAGTATATCTGATCGACTGCGACGAGAGAGAAGTTCAGCTCTGTCCGGCTTGCTGCACTGTTCTCACTCCTCCTCTCACTGCACTACTCTCCACTACATTACAGGCGAGGCGCATCTCAAACAAGCCTAGTGTTGAAGCTGATGCGTGTGACTGTCATGAATGATCATGTGACTGTCCTGAATGATCATCTGATCATGTGACTGTAAGCAATGATCATGTGACTGTCAGGAATGATCATGTGACTGTCATGAATGATCATGTGACTGTCATGAATGATCATGTGAATGATCATGATCATGTGACTGTCAGGAATGATCATGTGACTGATTCTTGTGTGTTACAGAGCAGCTGGAGTCGTTTAAGAAGCACATGGAGGCTGGAGAGATGAGCATACAAGCTGGAGAAGATGAGAATGATGAAGATCTGGACAGCGGTAAACACACACAGACACACACACATACACACACACATACATATTAATCATCATCGATTAATCTCTCTCTCTAGCGCTGGATGGTAAAGAGATGAACTCAGACGTGAAGCCCATCATCTCTCAGACGCCGTCGGAGGATCCCGGCGATCCCGAAGGACGGGACAACAGCATCAGGAAGAAGGTGAGGGGATCCAGACAAGTTTAGCAGCGGATCCGGAGCGGCGTAACTTACGGCGTTTTCACCGCAGAACCGCGTTAATATCACCACAGTATTGAAGTATGTTGAGCTAATAGCTTGTCTGTTGGTATTATAACGGCGGTTCTGCAGTGAAAACATCGTAATTCACGCCACTTGTACTACAGAACGCCTATTTTGCGGTGTCTTTTAGTCTAAAACGCCCCAAAATACGGCATTTTGTTAATGGTGAATTATGACCCATGTGGCCTTCCATACTCTTACATCATCTCTGTGTTTCAGATCACAGACGACGACGTCACCGAGATCTCAGAAATCACAGAAATCACTGACGTCACTGATGTGTCTGAAGCATCCGACATCGACAACAAGAAGAAGGTGCGGCACTGA
Organism: Tiaroga cobitis; assembly: GCA_030578255.1. NCBI lineage: Eukaryota > Metazoa > Chordata > Actinopteri > Cypriniformes > Leuciscidae > Tiaroga > Tiaroga cobitis. Next base: position 379,198 of record CM060610.1, read on the forward strand.
ACACGTTTGATCGGTGTGAAACACACGCGAGTCTGAGTCACATGCTAGTCTGAAACACACGCTATTCTGAATCACGGGTGTCTGAAACACGCTAGTCTGAATCACCCGTGTCTGAATCACACGCTAGTCTAAATCACACGCTAGTCTGAATCACACGCTAGTCTGAATCACACGCTAGTCTGAAACACCCGTGTCTGAATCACACGCTAGTCTGAATCACATGCTAGTCTGAATCACACGCTAGTCTGAATCACACGCTAGTCTAAATCACACGCTAGTCTAAATCACACGCTAGTCTGAATCACACGCTAGTCTGAATCACACGCTAGTCTGAATCACACGCTAGTCTGAAACACCGTGTCTGAATCACACGCTAGTCTAAATCACACGCTAGTCTGAATCACACGCTGGTCTGAAACACCCGTGTCTAAATCACACGCTAGTCTGAATCACACGCTAGTCTGAATCACACGCTAGTCTGAATCACACGCTAGTCTGAAACACCCGTGTCTAAATCACACGCTAGTCTGAATCACACGCTAGTCTGAATCACACGCCGCTAGTCTGAATCACACGCTAGTCTGAATCACACGCTAGTCTGAATCACACGCTAGTCTGAAACACACGCTAGTCTGAATCACACGCTAGTCTGAATCATGAATCACACGCTAGTCTGAATCACACGCTAGTCTGAATCACACGCTAGTCTGAAACACACGCTAGTCTGAATCACACGCTAGTCTGAAACACACGCTAGTCTGAAACACACGCTAGTCTTAAACACACGCTAGTCTATAACACACGCTAGTCTGAAACACACGCTAGTCTGAAACACACGCTAGTCTGAATCACACGCTAGTCTTAAACACACGCTAGTCTGAAACACACGCTAGTCTGAATCACACGCTAGTCTGAATCACACGCTAGTCTGAATCACACGCTAGTCTGAAACACACGCTAGTCTGAATCACACGCTAGTCTGAAACACACGCTAGTCTGAAACACACGCTAGTCTTAAACACACGCTAGTCTGAATCACACGCTAGTCTGAAACACACGCTAGTCTGAAACACACGCTAGTCTTAAACACACGCTAGTCTGAAACACACGCTAGTCTGAAACACACGCTCGTATGAATCACACGCTAGTCTGAAACACACGCTAGTCTGAAAAACACACGCTAGTCTGAAACACACGCTAGTCTTAAACACACGCTAGTCTGAAACACACGCTAGTCTGAAACACACGCTCGTATGAATCACACGCTAGTCTGAAACACACGCTAGTCTGAAAAACACACGCTAGTCTGAAACACACGCTAGTCTGAAACACACGCTAGTCTGAAACACACGCTCGTCTGAAACACACGCTAGTCTGAATCACACGCTAGTCTGAAACACACGCTAGTCTGAAACACCCGTGTCTGAATCACACGCTAGTCTGAAACACACGCTAGTCTGAAACACACGCTAGTCTGAAACACACGCTAGTCTGAAACACACGCTAGTCTGAATCACACGCTAGTCTGAAACACACGCTAGTCTGAAACACACGCTAGTCTGAAACACACGCTAGTCTGAAACACACAGTGGAGAATCTGCCTCGCTTGATTCAGTAATGTGTGAAATGCGCACTATATCAGCTGTGCCTCTGAGTTAGCTGGCTAACTGCTGATAATTAGGGCTGGGTTCACTATATTGATTTATTGATTTTTAATCAATTCTCATGTTAATGAGCTGATATTGATTCTTATCCATGATGGATTTATTCAGTGCTGTTTTCAGTCGATGTAGAAGAACTGCACATCTGTAGCTCCTGCCGTCCAATAATCACAATCATTCTATACTTCTGGGTCTCAGTTTCAAATGCTGTGAGTTTCATCAATAAATTCAGTCATAAATGTGTGTGTGTGTGTGTGTGTGTGGCGGATGAACCGATCATCTCTTCCTCTTCACTACTAGTTACAGCAGCAAATAAACATGATGAACATCAGAAGGAATGATGAAATATTCAGAACAACTTCCTGAAATCATCATGTCTGTAATCCATCAATCAGTGTTTCATCCGTCAGTCAAACAGCGGAGAACAATAACGTCACGTAACGCCACATTATCCTCAGAAAAGCCTTTCAGTGAAACAGAAGAATAACTCTAGAGAGGAGCTTCTGATGCAGACGTGCACTACATCACATGCTCATTATACTTCACTAGATCTGTTCTTCAGTGTTTAATGTGCGTTTCAATAAACCCATCACCATTTAAACGTTTATATTGCAACAACTAATTAGAGTAGAAACATCAGATTGTAATTAAAAAGTTTACAAAACCTTTCGTGAAACTTCACACTGTAAGCTGTAATATTACAGTAATGCAGCGACTGACGGGATTCCTGTGGCGTTACAGCTTTTGTTGACATGTTCAGTATCTGATGTATAATTGGCATCGAATCAAAATGAATCAAGATTGTAATTGAATGTAATCTCAGACGTGTGAATGATGATGCCGGCCATAACTGCAGAGTGTGTGTGTGTGTGTGTGTGTTCAGGCTGTAGAAGCGGCTGAAGATGCAGATGCTGAACAACAGCTCATCGCCTCGTATAAATATGAAGGAGCGACGACTAACATCCACCCGTATCTGTCGGCCATGGTGAACTACGCTCAGCCCGTCAAGTTCCAGGGCTTCGAGGTCGCCCAGGGTGAGTACACACACACACACACACACACACACACACACACACACCTGAAGGGGGTTTATTCTGAGATCACACACACACACACACACACACACACACCTGGAGGGGGTTTATTCTGAGATCACACACACACACTCCTGAAGGGGGTTTATTCTGAGATCACACACACACACACACACCTGGAGGGGTTTATTCTGAGATCTCACACACACACACACACACACACACCTGGAGGGGGTTTATTCTGAGATCACACACACACACTCCTGAAGGGGGTTTATTCTGAGATCACACACACACACACACACCTGAAGGGGGTTTATTCTGAGATCACACACACACACACACACACACCTGGAGGGGGTTTATTCTGAGATCACACACACACACTCCTGAAGGGGGTTTATTCTGAGATCACACACACACACACACACACACACACACACACCTGAAGGGGGTTTATTCTGAGATCACACACACACACACACACCTGAAGGGGGTTTATTCTGAGATCACACACACACACACACACACACCTGGAGGGGGTTTATTCTGAGATCACACACACATACTCCTGAAGGGGGTTTATTCTGAGATCACACACACACACACACACACACACCTGAAGGGGGTTTATGCTGAGATCACACACACACACACACACACACACACCTGAAGGGGGTTTATTCTGAGATAACACACACACACACACTGACACACCTGAAGGGGTTTATTCTGAGATCACACACACACACACACACACACTGACACACCTGAAGGGGTTTATTCTGAGATCACACACACACACACACACACACTGACACACCTGAAGGGGTTTATTCTGAGATCTCACACACACACACACACACACCTGAAGGGGTTTATTCTGAGATAACAGCCGGCTGGATGTACATTATCCGCTTATTACACGGACTCTTGCCACATCAGTAAATAATTAGACACGAAATATTGATCTGAGTCTAAATATGTTATTATTTCTTTAAACACAAAGCTTCCGTGGAGAGAGCAGTTTCAGCGGCGAGAACAGACTAGACGGACATTTAAGAGAAACGGTTTACAGTCATAACACTTATTACACAGCATTCGCCACATTAATAATTATGGAGAAGAGATATTGATTTCAGATTAAACGGTTTTAAAATCGTACCTGTTTGTATCTTATAATTCAACACTGTACAAAACAATAGTTGCAAAATGGCCGCCGCTGCGTTTGTATGAAACGAGAGAGAGCGAGTCCACGATACTGGATGGCATAATCAAATAACTGTATGCAAAATATTGATTTGACTTAGTTTTAATATTTTAGTAGCTCACCAAACACACAACTTCCACGAGGAGAAGCGTTTCTAGCGAGTGTGTATCGCTGATGTCGTCAATGACCCGGATGAGTGTGTGTTTCTGTGTTCTGGGAGTAACACACCGCTGGATGAGCGATTGGCCAATCAGAATCAAGCATTCCACAGAGCATTGGCATAAACAGCTGTAATATTAATATGTGATGTGGTTTGTTATTATCGACATGTATTCAGTTAAACACATAATCAAGTTTGGCTGCAATTACAACTTGTGCTTCTAATGATACAAATAAGAATAATATTGACAGTTTTGCATGTCGATCATATTAATCAAACTAATAAAAATTAAACCTTTTAAACACTTTTAAAAACACTTACTCAGTAACTTTGTCACAAACACGTGTTTCTTCAGTTTGGACCTTCTGTTTCATTTACATTTAAGATCTGAGGTAAATTATCATTATAACTATTAAAGTTACAACTCGTTAAACTCTGTAAGATAAACCACGTACAGAAGCCGTCCCAGAATGCCTCACTGCGGTCCCAGAATGCCTCACCGCGGTCCCAGAATGCCTCACTGCGGTCCCAGAATGCCTCACTGCGGTCCCAGAATGCCTCACTGCGGTCCCAGAATGCCTCACTGCGGTCCCAGAATGCCTCACTGCGGTCCCAGAATGCCTCACTGCGGTCCCAGAATGCCTCACTGCGGTCCCAGAATGCCTCACTGCGGTCCCAGAATGCCTCACTGCGGTCCCAGAATGCCTCACTGCGGTCCCAGAATGCCTCACCGCGGTCCCAGAATGCCTCACCGCGGTCCCAGAATGCCTCACTGCGGTCCCAGAATGCCTCACTGCGGTCCCAGAATGCCTCACCGCGGTCCCAGAATGCCTCACCGCGGTCCCAGAATGCCTCACTGCGGTCCCAGAATGCCTCACTGCGGTCCCAGAATGCCTCACTGCCGTCCCAGAATGCCTCACTGCCGTCCCAGAATGCCTCACTGCCGTCCCAGAATGCCTCACTGCCGTCCCAGAATGCCTCACTGCCGTCCCAGAATGCCTCACTGCCGTCCCAGAATGCCTTTACCATTTATGACACACGTATGCTTGACAGGGACTCGTGATCTGTGTTCAGAATCATGTTTTGATGAATCCTGTGTTTGTGTTTTACTCAGAGAGAAACATCCATCACAACATGTCGTCCTTCAACGAGTCTGTGGGTCTGGGATACCTGAAGACCAACGCCATCGAGTTCGTGAAGTATCCTTTACACAGTGTGTGTGTGTGTGTGTGTGTTTGTGTGTGTGTAGGTGTGTGAGTGTGAGTGTGAGTGCGAGTCAGTGTGTGTGTGTGTGTGTGTGAGGGAGAGTCAGTGTGTGTGAGGAAAAGTCAGTGTGAGTGTGAGTGTGAGTGTGTGTGTGTGTGTGTGTGTGTGTGTGTGTAGGTGTGTGAGTGTGAGTCAGTGTGTGTGTGAGGGAAAGTCAGTGTGTGTGTGAGAGAGTGAGTGTGTGTGTGAGTGTGTGTTTCCCCTGAGGTCCGTCCCGTCGGGCTAAACGCACGTTTGAACTGTTTTAAAGAAGCTCGTTCTGCCGTGATCCTCGTGTCTCCTCGGGGAAGCTTCTCCTGCTGTCCCGGTTAAAAATACCCCAGTGTGTGTGTGTGTGTGTGTGTGTGTTTTCCTGAGCGCAGATGCGCAGCTACAACAAGCGTCAGATGAGCCGCATCTATCCTAAAGGAGGACGCGTGGACTCCAGCAATTACATGCCTCAGATCTTCTGGAACGCCGGATGCCAGATGGTGTCTCTCAACTACCAGACTCCCGGTACACACATCTGCCGACAGAAGGAACTCACATTAAATATAATATACATAGACTGTGTTTTAAGACTCGGCATCACATCAGATTCACGCTCGCGTCATCACAGGTTTTGCACAGATACACTCATGTTTTAGAAGTCACTGTTCATAATCCACAGCGGTGCAGAACTCGTCACAGTTGTGCAAACTGAACATGTTTCATTTATATTGGATTATAGTGCTTTTATAATGTGCATATACAGGCAAACCAACATTATTCACACACTTCAACATCTCTCACATTATCACAGTTTATTCGCTATAGTTTAGACAATGGTAATAAATATGAGCAGAACTCAGAGTTTGAGTTTACCAAGCAATGCTTCATGTTCAGTGTGTGTGTAAAAAGAGCCTTAGCAATTACAGAAAACACACTTCAGCAAAACATGATCAGCTCAAAGTGGAGGAATCATGTTTGATCCCAAATGTTTATCAATGTCACTGGTAGTCTCTGTGTGAAGAATATTTGTGTATAATATATGGTAAATGGTACTTTATTTTGCTCTCCTCACTCACATACATGAACTATAGTGTCCTGCACACACTAGTGGAAAAAATATCAAAAATGATATCTGGTGTCTGAATTATTTTTGCCTGACTGTTAGGCGTAATACTGACTGACTGAATCCTGCACAGCTTATGATTTAAAGGCATCATGAAACAGAAGTTGCTCTAGTCTTGAGTGAATCGCTTCTGGAACAGGAACACGTGTGGGCGGGGCTTGATTGTGTCTGTGGGGAACTGATTGGATGTTTGGATGGTTGTGGTTTGCTATTGGCTGATCTCATGTGAGTGACAGGTTATCGCCCCGCCCACATCATCAGAGAAGAGCAGAGACGCTGCAAGAGGAACTAATTCTGATTCAACACACAATAATGGCCATAATAATAATGATAAAAACTACAATATTCCTTTTTGATTTCATGGTGACTTTAATAACAAGATCAAAATGCAACACACACACACACACGCATGTTGGTGACACATTTCTCCTGTGTTGCAGATCTGGGCATGCAGCTGAACCAGGGCAAGTTCGAGTACAACGGCGCATGCGGGTGAGTGTGCGTTCCTGCTGCAGATCATCAGTTAAACTGTCACATCGCATTACTGCAGCCGGCGGCGCTAGCAACATTAGCGCAAATGAGCGCTCGCTAATATCGGCCCTTGCAGAGATCCTCATGTAGAAATCCAGCCTGAGGCCGATTACGAGTGTCAGCATCACAGCGCCTTAATGTTGCTGAGCAGCGGCCCGTCAGTACCAGTGTGTGTGTGTGTGTGTGAGAGAGAGAGAGAGATTGTGTAATGGAAAGAGCTCGGATCATTAATCTTCTTTTGAGCAATTAATCAAAAAATAATTAATATCTGTCCTGGAGGCGCAGCTCTGAGAGGAGGAGTCAGGAAGACACTGTCAGTCACGGCTGCGTTTACATGCACAGCTTCTGTTTCAGCCGCACTGCACTCCTGCCGATTGATGAATCTGAGTTTCTGCTGTTTGCACATAATAACTTTTCTCCTACACTGGTTCTTTATTTGTTTTAAACAGCAGACTTAATATTTATCCATTTCTGGTCATAATTTGGAGACATGAGCGTATGAGCCGCTGTGCCGCTGCTTATATTCATCACACAGTAAAAATGCCCAAACCCAGTGGTGTGTGTGTGAGAGTCTGAAGCGGCACTGGCGGCCGTCGTCCTGCTCCACTTCACACACACACACACACGCGCAGAGAACGAGGATTATAGGATGAGCTCGTTTATACCACACTTTATTCATCAGGAGAACAGCTCGTTCAGCGCGTCACACGCCATTACGCTATTTCTACATCATTACGCTATTTCTACATCATTACGCTATTTCTACGCCATTATGCTATTTCAACGTCATTGCGCTATTTCTACCTCATTACTCTATTTCTACGCTATTTCTGTGTCATTACGCTATTTCTGTGTCATTACGCTATTTCTACGCCATTACGCTATTTCTACGCCATTACGCTATTTCTGTGTCATTACGCTATTTCAACGTCATTACGCTATTTCTGTGTCATTACGCTATTTCTACGTCATTACGCTATTTCTACCTCATTACTCTATTTCTACGCTATTTCTGTGTCATTACGCTATTTCTGTGTCATTACGCTATTTCTACGCCATTATGCTATTTCTGTGTCATTACGCTATTTCTGTGTCATTACGCTATTTCTACGCCATTACGCTATTTCTGTGTCATTACGCTATTTCTGTGTCATTACGCTATTTCTACGCCATTACGCTATTTCTGTGTCATTACGCTATTTCTGTGTCATTACGCTATTTCTACGCCATTACGCTATTTCTGTGTCATTACGCTATTTCTGTGTCATTACGCTATTTCTACGCCATTACGCTATTTCTGTGTCATTACGCTATTTCTACGTCATTACGCTATTTCTACGCTATTTCTGTATCATTACGCTATTTCTGTGTCATTACGCTATTTCTACGCCATTACGCTATTTCTTTGTAATTACGCTATTTCAACGTCATTGCGCTATTTCAACGTCATTGCGCTATTTCAACGTCATTGCGCTATTTCTGTGTTATTACGCTATTTCGGTGTCATTACGTTATTTCGGTGTCATTACGTTATTTCGGTGTCATTACGCTATTTCTACGTCATTACGCTATTTCAACGTCATTGCGCTTTCAACGTCATTGCGCTATTTCAACGTCATTGCGCTATTTCTACGCCATTACGCTATTTCTACGTCATTACGCAATTTCTACGCCATTACGCTATTTCTACATCATTACGCTATTTCTACGCCATTACGCTATTTCTACGCCATTACGCTATTTCTGTGTCATTACGCTATTTCTGTGTCATTACGCTATTTCAACGTCATTGCGCTATTTCAACGTCATTGCGCTATTTCTGTGTTATTACGCTATTTCTACGTCATTACGCTATTTCTACGTCATTACGCTATTTCTGCGTCATTACGCTATTTCTGTGTCATTGCGCTATTTCTACATAATAACGCTATTTCCACGTCATTACGCTATTTCTACGTCATTACGCTAGTTCTACTTAATTACGCTATTTCCACGTCATTACGCTATTTCCACGTCATTACGCTATTTCCACGTCATTACGCTATTTCTACGTCATTACGCTATTTCTACGTCATTACGCTATTTCAACGTCATTACGCTATTTGACATAGACACAATGGCATTACGAAATTTCAGTCGGATCGATTAAGGTGTTTTACATGAAGCTTTCAGTCCGATTGAGCTGTCAATCCCATTACTAACAGATTATTAGGTTACATGTAAACGTAGCCACTGATGCAACTTTCTCTCTCCTGTCATCACTGATGACTCTCTCTCTCTCTCTCTCTCTCTCTCTCTCTCTCTCTCTCTCTCTCTCTCTCTCTCTCTCTCTCTCCTCAAGGTTCCTGCTGAAGCCGGACTTCATGCGCCGCGGCGACCGCATGTTCGACCCGTTCTCTGAGACACCAGTGGATGGAGTGATAGCAGCTACCTGCAGCGTACAGGTGACACACACACACACACACACATAGTCACTCACACATTCATTCACACACATGCTCATTTACATATAGATTTCTTAAAGGTACAGTAGTAGCAGTGTGTGTATATGTGTCTTAGAGAAGGTAGAGATCATGGCTCTGAATCATTTCATTCGACTCTTTAATTATGAGTCATTCCAACTCTCAGATCTGAACTCCAGCATCACTGACGTGTTCCTATCCGTGTCGTTCCTCAGGTGTTCTCGGGTCAGTTCCTATCGGATAAGAAGATCGGCACGTATGTGGAGGTGGACATGTATGGCCTTCCCACCGACACCATCCGGAAGGAATTCCGCACACGCATGGTGATGAACAACGGCCTGAACCCGTACTACAACGAGGAGCCGTTCGTCTTCAGAAAGGTCCCGCATCCTCCTCATGATTCTGGTTCACAACCTTCTCAATATCAGTTCGGTTTTACCGTATATACCCAAATATAAGACGACCCTGAATATAAGACGACCCCCCCCATTTTCCAGACTTATTTTTGGGGTAAAATAGATTTTTGTGGAAAAAATTGTGCCTCGCATCACCTGTGCCTCGTGTAGAGGCCCGCTCGTCGGCGGAGGCCGGCACATATGCGCTTCCTGATTGGCCATGACTGCGGCTGCCCTGAGTGCGACGGGATGGATTTAACCCCGCGGGGTCGTCTGGCCGACGACGATCCGGCTCTCTCTCTCTCTCTCTCTCTCTCTCTCTGCTCGAGCCGCGCAAGAAAAAGCGCCGTTCACAGAGGATGCCAGAGCGGACGGAGACAAGTGAGCAGAGACCCCCCCCATTCACATATCGCGTCTTTTGCGCGCTCAAGTTCGTTATTTCAAATGTAGGCGCGCTCATAATGAAAGCGACGCGCTCGTTTTTTCCAAGCTCGTCCGCGCCGCATCGAGATCCTCGGCACTCTCGTCAGTCGACGGCGCGGGAGAAAAAGGCTATCAATCGATTCCTCCACTCGAATATAAGATGACCCTGATTATAAGACGACCCCCCATTTTTCAGCCTATTTTTAGGACAAAAACCTCGTCTTATATTCGGGTATATACGGTAGTTCATTCTTATTTTTCATTTCATGTGTTTGTTTGGACAATGACTCCTTTTAGTTAAAGGGGTTGATTCTTTTTGACAGTGATTCATTGAATGAACAGGACTGTGAACATGAAACAAAAGTCACGAAGTTGCACATGATTCAGTTCAATATGAGTTTCCACGAGGTGCCAGAACATCATGAACTTTGGCAACATTAATCTAAAATTGAAAGTATTTTTGTCTGTTTGTCTTTGAGACTTTGGCCAGTAGGTGGCGCTGTCAAACTGATCATATGTATGGAGACGTTGATACACAGGAAGTGTCATGTGAAAATATGAACTCACTTCCTGTGCAGTGTCCTGCGATCAGATTCATGTGATCGTTCGATGGTGTGACGAAGGTTTGAGCAGAACATCTGAGAAGCGTTTGCTGGAGACACAGTTTTAGTTTTTGTTGATGAAAGACAGTTTGAGCTGCACAGCAGTAACATTACCCATGACCCGCTCACACACACACACACACACACACACACACACACACACACACAGGTAATGAGCAGTCGTTGTGCTGATGCTGCAGGATGTTGTTGGAGTCTCTCGGCCGTGACACTGACACCACAGACACAGACCATAAATCACCACTGCCGCAGTGCCACACACACACACACACACACACACACACACACACACACACACTCTCTCTCTCTCTCTCTCTCTCTCTCTCTCTCTCTCTCTCTCTCTCTCTCTCTCTCTCTCTCTCTCTCTCTCTCTCTCTCTCACTCACACGCACACACGCACACACACACACACACACTCTCACTCACTCACTCTCATACACACAGCTCACACACGCACACTCACTCACTCACTCTCATACACACACTCTCTCAGACACACACTCTCTCTCACACACACACACACTCACTCACTCTCACACACGCGCACGCACACACATCCAGTAGGGGTTTCCCTAAGGTCCTGTATAGTGCCGTGGGGGAGGGGGGGTAAGAACAGCAATGCAGGTGTGAGCGTCGTGTGTCGTATCCCATCATGCCTCCTGTGATTGACCTGCTGCCTCACTGATTCCTGAGTAATGTGTGCTCAGAACATCTGAACTCTCTCTCGCTGTGCCCAGGTGATCCTGCCGGATCTGGCTGTTCTGCGGATCGCCGTATACGACGATAACAACAAGCTGATTGGCCAGCGGATCCTGCCCCTGGACGGGCTCCAGGCGGGCTACAGGCACATCTCGCTGCGCAACGAGGGCAACAAGCCTCTGTCGCTGCCCACCGTCTTCTGCAACATCGTCCTCAAGACATACGTGCCCGACGGCTTCGGCGGTGAGTTCGTGCGGGCCATGTTCTGACACTCACAGGAAGTGACATCACGGGGCCGAAGCTCGCCACCGCTCCTCCAGAGACTCGGACATTTGTGTTGTTTAAATGACGTGGAAACACTTTACAATAAGGTTCCATATGTTTACAGTAGTATTGTTTACATTGTTTACATTAGACTAACAATAAAACATATTTCAAAAGCATTATTTATCTTTTTTAATCTTGATTTTAACATTTAAGTCCCCCTGTATGGAGGGATTATTGGGTCAGATTGAAAACTAAAAGTCTAAAACTAAAAGTCTTAAACAAAAACTAAGTCTAAATTTGAAACTAAAAGTCTAAGTCGAAAATGAATTTGGTATTTAGGATTGGGCATTTGGTCATTTAGCCATTTAGGATTTAGGATTGGGCATTTAGGGATTGAGGAGTGTATGCAAAGGAGGCGTGGCCCAAATACTGGAGGCTGGGTTTGAAATGGCTGGTGTGCAGAGGCACCTTATGGACAGCAGAGGGCGCTCCCAGTGCTAAAGAGCACACTGTAATGAAACCAAACAGAGCGAGTGAGCAGGGCTGCAGCGAGGACTGTACTTTATAATGTGATAACTTCAACTTAATGACAGCGTTGTAACATGTTGGGTGCGAGTCACGGTTGCGTTTAGACTGAACACGTTTGGTGTTGGTAAAATGGACGAGGGAAAGGTGTTGGTCGAGGAAGAAGCCTCTCCGCCATTACTGGAAGCCTTTTCTTTGTCCAAAACGTCCAGCGCTTGTCTCAACAAAGATGCTAGCTCTGGCTTTGCCATTGTTAATATGGCAGCCAACGTGGATGGCAGAGCACGACAACTTTCACTTTGGAGAGGACGCTTTGCCAGTGTGCTCTTTAGCACTGGGAGCGCCCTCTGCTGTCCATAAGGTGCCTCTGCGCACCAGCCCATTCAAACCCAGCCTCCAGTATTTGGGCCACGCCTCCTTATTTGCATACACTCCTCAATCCTCAAATGCCCAATCCTAAATACCAAATTAATTTTCGACTTAGACTTTTAGTTTCAAATTTAGACTTTTAGTTTTCGTTTAAGACTTTTAGTTTCATATTTAGACTTTTAGTTTCAAATTTAGACTTTTAGTTTTAGACTTTTGGTTTTCAATCTGACCCAATAATCCCTCCATACCCCTGTAGTCAATAATTGTATCCCTTAAAACTCATCTTTGATCACCAAAATTACATAATTAAACCTTTTCCTTGAAAAAAATTCTTCATGCCTTAAAACATCTTGAATGTAACTCGACACCCTCGCCTCATTTAGTATGCGCGGTTCTGAATATGCAAATGAGCTCCGCCTCCACTCACTCAATCACTCAATCACTCAGAGATCCACTGGTTGACGATCTTATTGTGAAGTTTTACCAATCATTTTTTAAACGATTCATACATCATTCTGAGGAGATTTAAATGTTTTATTTGAATTAGTTATGGGTTTTCTCCTCTCTATGGCTGACTAGATGATGTGTGTTTTTTTGTAATTAGATGAAAATATGAGCTGGTTATTGATCGTGTACAGTGTCACTGTAATCATATTGTGTTGATTGTGTTTGTTGACTGTAATCTTCTGTCTGATCGTTCTCCAGCCATCGTTGATGCTCTCTCTGACCCGAAGAAGTTCCTCACCATCGCAGAGAAGCGAGCCGATCAGATGCGAGCTCTCGGTATCGAGACGGTGAGTGAGTGAGTGAGTGAGTGAGTGAGTGAGTGAGTGAGTGAGTGAGTGTGAGTGAGTGAGTGTGAGTGAGTGAGTGAGTGAGTGTGAGTGAGTGAGTGAGTGAGTGAGTGAGTGAGTGAGTGAGTGAGTGAGTGAGTGAGTGAGTGAGTGAGTGTGTGAGTGAGTGAGTCAGTCAGTCCTTACTGTGTGTTTGTTGTCGCGCTGCAGAGTGACATCGCAGACGTGCCTAACGAAAGCTCTAAGAGTGATAAGAAAGGGAAAGTGAATCAGGTGAAGACCAACGTGACGCCGCAGAGCAGCTCAGAGGTGAACGCCACACAGAACAACATCACTGAGACCAGACGCGGTGAGACACACACACACACACACACACTCACACACACACACACTCTCACACACACACACTCTCACACACACACACTCTCACACACACACACTCTCACACACACACACTCACACACACACACACAATCACACACACAATCACACACACACACACACACACAGCGTGCTTTATTTGCTTTATTTCCGTTTCCTCTGTGTCCAGATAATCAGGTGAACATTGAAGATCTGAAGCAGATGAAGGTAAGATGCTCGTTTGCACAGTATTGTGGGTAATTCTGATGAAGCTCTGCATCGCATGAAACATTCCCAGATAACAACATGTTCTGAGAAAGTTTTGCTAACATTCCCATTAAAGGAGAATTCCGGTATTTAGCACTTTGAGTCTATTTTCTCATCAACGAACACCACTAGCCACTCGGTGAGTTGCACAGTTTAGAAAACGAACGTTAAGTGTGTTTTAAGGACATGTTTGAGCATGCCGGTCGACAGCCACTCTGAAGCGCTCAGAGGCGATAATAAAAGAGTCAAAAAGTCGAGACAGAACCCATCATCAAACTTTCTGTGTCCACCACTCTAGTTCATCCAAAACAAACTAGAACATAGACTAAATACCGGAATTCTCCTTTAAGTAAAATTTTTTCTTTTGTGTTCTTTGAACGTTCAAAGTGTCCTGTTTTTTTTGTTTTTTTTCCTGGTTATGTGAACGTTAAGGAAACATTCCGTTGTATCATTCTTCAAACATTATGGTAACGTTACTTTTGAATGTTCTGAAACAAGTAGCAACATTTAAAAAACGTTCCATGAACAATGCACTGATTCATTTCCCATGTTCCTCTTTACTCTGCCGTGATCTGCTGTTTCTCACTGTAGTTTTAGAGGTTTCTGTCGTTTCAATGCCATGAATCTCTTTTCTAGACCTTCACTAAACTGATGAAGAAGCAGCAGAAGGAGCTGAACACGCTAAAGAAACGACACACTAAGGTCCGTGTTCCAGACGTCATTACATCACTTCCTCGTTATAAACTCCTCCTCTTCTTCTCTCTGATACGATCCTCCTCTCTCTGATAAACTCCTCCTCCTCTCTCTGATAAACTCCTCCTCCTCTCTCTGATAAACTCCTCCTCCTCTTTCTGATAAACTCCTCCTCTCTCTGATAAACTCCTCCTCCTCTCTCTGATAAACTCCTCCTCCTCTCTCTGATAAACTCCTCCTCCTCTCTCTGATAAACTCCTCCTCTCTCTGATAAACTCCTCCTCCTCCTCTCTCTGATAAACTCCTCCTATCTCTGATAAGATCCTCCTCTCCCTGATAAGCCCCTCCTCCTCTCTCTGATAAGCTCCTCCTCTTCCTGTAGGAACACAATGCTGTGCAGAAGTCCCACTGTTCTCAGGTGGATAAACTGGTGGCTCAGCATGACAAGGAGAAGCTGACGCTGGAGAAGCTGCTGGAGAAGGCCATCAAGAAGAGAGGGTGAGCTGATGATGTCACTGTCCGGCGCTCGCTGATGATGTCACTGTCCGGCGCTCGCTGATGATGTCACTGTCCGGCGCTCGCTGATGATGTCACTGTGACACTTGTTCTTCTCCGTTTCAGAGAAAACAACTGCTCCGAGTTGAAGAAGGAAACGGCGATAAAGGTTGAGACGCTCACGACAGACCATAAAGAAAAGGTACAGGAGAAAGTCCCAGCAGGGCTGTCAAAATGGCTGAAAAGCTGAATTCTAATTATATTCGAATTCTAAGGGCAATACTTAATGTTAGAGGAAAACAGTACTGTACGTCTCCTCTGCCCACAAGAGGGCGCAAGGGAGCACAATAAACAAACATAAACCAAATCAAGCACCGCAATTGTTCTTGAATAAAATATAATTTCCTTAATGTGCATGCAAGGAAAATGAAGTTACACTAGTGCATAAACTGTGTTCGTGCATCAGTGACCTGAGAGAAAACACTTCAACACACAGCGTAATGAACACACAACAGCAAACTGGCATTCAGAAACACTTCTACTCACTACATCTACATACTGATCATCAAAAACATCAGACTGAGTGCTGAGCGCTTTCACACACTCACACACACTCACATGCGCTTTCACACACTCACACACACTCACATGCGCTTTCACACACTCACACACACTCACATGCGCTTTCACACACTCACACACACTCACATGCGCTTTCACACACTCACATACACTCACATGCTGAGTGCTTTCACACACTCACACACACTCACATGCTGAGCACTTTCACACACACTCCACACACACTCACATGCTGAGTGCTTTCACACACTCACACACACTCACATGCTGAGCACTTTCACACACACACTCACATGCTGAGTGCTTTCACACACACACTCACATGCTGAGCGCTTTCACACACACACACACACACACACACACACTCACATGCTGAGCGCTTTCACACACACACACACACACACACATTCACATGATGAGCGCTTTCACACTCTTATGCTTCCCTCGCGACCTGTAACGAATCCTTCCCTCGCGGGTCAATATGACCCGAAGCCCTAAAATGATACTTAATCGTATAGATCGTATAGACTTTTTCGTCCAGAAAGCTTATTTTATTTCATAAAATGTAAAAATGTCTTGTTTTATTTATTTTGATAATAATTTTTTTTATAGTCATTTAAGCACGTTACTTACATTCTTTTAACTTAAAAACTCACAATTTGGATTGTAAAAAACTCACCAAATACATTGGGAGTCTTTGACCTCTTGTGTGAAAATAATAATATAACATGATATTTCATGCCTCTAGATGGGCTTATAGCTCTATATGGAGCAGAGGGGCTGTTCTGCTGGGTCCTAAACCCAGCTCTCTTCAGTGTGCATTCAGATACACAAGTACACATTATAAAAATAAAAAAAATTGGTAATGTTTTAGCATTTTTTATTTGAATTTGAATTTGAAAGGGGTCAAATTGACCCGCAAGGGAAGGATTTGTTTCTTTTCTACATTTCAACCACTCCTCGAATCCATTAAATTTTTATTTTTGTGTTCACGGTTCAAGTGCCACCAAAGTCATGGGGTCTTGGTCCCCTCCGATGAACACTTAATTAAAAAAAAAAAAAAAAAAAAACCGTCAAAATGACCCGAGGAAAGGATGAGGGTCGGATCCAATCATGAGAATTACACGAACTGCAAATGAAATCTCCATGAATTGTGTGTGGTGTGTGTGCTCAGGTGAAGGACATGGTGGCCCAGCACACTAAAGAGTGGTCCGAGATGATCAACGGCCACAGCACAGAAGAGCAGGAGATGAGGGACGCCCATGTGACGCAGCAGTGCGAGGTCTTGAAGAAGCTTCTGGCCAGCGTTCAGGACCAGCAAACACTGCAGCTCAAGCTCATCCACGAGCGGTGAGGACACACACACCGCAAGATTCACTAAACATTCACTCACTTCACTGTAGGGTCTGAACATTCACTCGCTTCACTGTAGGATCTGAACATTCACTCGCTTCACTGTAGGATCTGAACATTCACTCGCTTCACTGTAGGATCTGAACATTCACTCGCTTCACTGTAGGGTCTGAACATTCACTCGCCTCACTGTAGGATCTGAACATTCACTCGCTTCACTGTAGGGTCTGAACATTCACTCGCCTCACTGTAGGATCTGAACATTCACTCGCCTCACTGTAGGGTCTGAACATTCACTCGCTTCACTGTAGGATCTGAACATTCACTCGCCTCACTGTAGGATCTGAACATTCACTCGCTTCACTGTAGGATCTGAACATTCACTCGCCTCACTGTAGGATCTGAACATTCACTCGCCTCACTGTAGGATCTGAACATTCACTCGCTTCACTGTAGGATCTGAACATTCACTCGCCTCACTGTAGGGTCTGAACATTCACTCGCCTCACTGTAGGGTCTGAACATTCACTCGCTTCACTGTAGGATCTGAACATTCACTCGCCTCACTGTAGGATCTGAACATTCACTCGCTTCACTGTAGGATCTGAACATTCACTCGCCTCACTGTAGGATCTGAACATTCACTCGCCTCACTGTAGGATCTGAACATTCACTCGCCTCACTGTAGGATCTGAACATTCACTCGCTTCACTGTAGGATCTGAACATTCACTCGCCTCACTGTAGGATCTGAACATTCACTCGCCTCACTGTAGGATCTGAACATTCACTCGCTTCACTGTAGGATCTGAACATTCACTCGCCTCACTGTAGGATCTGAACATTCACTCGCTTCACTGTAGGATCTGAACATTCACTCGCTTCACTGTAGGGTCTGAACATTCACTCGCTTCACTGTAGGATCTGAACATTCACTCGCTTCACTGTAGGGTCTGAACATTCATTCGCCTCACTGTAGGATCTGAACATTCACTCGCTTCACTGTAGGATCTGAACATTCACTCGCTTCACTGTAGGGTCTGAACATTCACTCGCCTCACTGTAGGGTCTGAACATTCACTCGCTTCACTGTAGGATCTGAACATTCACTCGCTTCACTGTAGGATCTGAACATTCACTCGCCTCACTGTAGGATCTGAACATTCACTCGCTTCACTGTAGGATCTGAACATTCACTCGCCTCACTGTAGGATCTGAACATTCACTCGCTTCACTGTAGGGTCTGAACATTCACTCGCTTCACTGTAGGATCTGAACATTCACTCGCTTCACTGTAGGGTCTGAACATTCACTCGCTTCACTGTAGGATCTGAACATTCACTCGCTTCACTGTAGGGTCTGAACATTCACTCGCTTCACTGTAGGGTCTGAACATTCACTCGCTTCACTGTAGGGTCTGAACATTCACTCGCCTCACTGTAGGATCTGAACATTCACTCGCTTCACTGTAGGATCTGAACATTCACTCGCTTCACTGTAGGATCTGAACATTCACTCGCCTCACTGTAGGATCTGAACATTCACTCGCTTCACTGTAGGATCTGAACATTCACTCGCTTCACTGTAGGATCTGAACATTCACTCGCCTCACTGTAGGATCTGAACATTCACTCGCTTCACTGTAGGGTCTGAACATTCACTCGCTTCACTGTAGGATCTGAACATTCACTCGCTTCACTGTAGGATCTGAACATTCACTCGCTTCACTGTAGGATCTGAACATTCACTCGCTTCACTGTAGGATCTGAACATTCACTCGCCTCACTGTAGGATCTGAACATTCACTCGCTTCACTGTAGGGTCTGAACATTCACTCGCTTCACTGTAGGATCTGAACATTCACTCGCTTCACTGTAGGGTCTGAACATTCACTCGCTTCACTGTAGGATCTGAACATTCACTCGCTTCACTGTAGGGTCTGAACATTCACTCGCTTCACTGTAGGATCTGAACATTCACTCGCTTCACTGTAGGGTCTGAACATTCACTCGCTTCACTGTAGGGTCTGAACATTCACTCGCTTCACTGTAGGGTCTGAACATTCACTCGCCTCACTGTAGGATCTGAACATTCACTCGCTTCACTGTAGGATCTGAACATTCACTCGCTTCACTGTAGGATCTGAACATTCACTCGCCTCACTGTAGGATCTGAACATTCACTCGCTTCACTGTAGGGTCTGAACATTCACTCGCCTCACTGTAGGGTCTGAACATTCACTCGCTTCACTGTAGGGTCTGAACATTCACTCGCTTCACTGTAGGGTCTGAACATTCACTCGCCTCACTGTAGGGTCTGAACATTCACTCGCTTCACTGTAGGGTCTGAACATTCACTCGCTTCACTGTAGGATCTGAACATTCACTCGCTTCACTGTAGGATCTGAACATTCACTCGCTTCACTGTAGGATCTGAACATTCACTCGCTTCACTGTAGGATCTGAACATTCACTCGCTTCACTGTAGGGTCTAAACATTCACTCGCCTCACTGTAGGATCTGAACATTCACTCGCTTCACTGTAGGGTCTGAACATTCACTCGCTTCACTGTAGGATCTGAACATTCACTCGCTTCACTGTAGGGTCTAAACATTCACTCGCTTCACTGTAGGATCTGAACATTCACTCGCTTCACTGTAGGATCTGAACATTCACTCGCCTCACTGTAGGATCTGAACATTCACTCGCCTCACTGTAGGATCTGAACATTCACTCGCTTCACTGTAGGGTCTGAACATTCACTCGCTTCACTGTAGGGTCTAAACATTCACTCGCTTCACTGTAGGGTCTAAACATTCACTCGCTTCACTGTAGGGTCTAAACATTCACTCGCTTCACTGTAGGGTCTAAACATTCACTCGCTTCACTGTAGGATCTGAACATTCACTCGCTTCACTGTAGGATCTGAACATTCACTCGCTTCACTGTAGGGTCTGAACATTCACTCGCTTCACTGTAGGGTCTAAACATTCACTCGCTTCACTGTAGGATCTGAACATTCACTCGCTTCACTGTAAATGTTTTTTGAGCATCAGATCCTCATATTAGAGTGATTTCTGAAGGATCATGTGACACTGAAGACTGGAGTAATGATGCTGTTTATATTACAGCATAATATTAGAAATATTACACTTTTTTTGTATTTTTTATCAAATAAATGTAGCGTTGGTGAGCAGAAGAGACTTCTTTTAAGCATTGCATTTGAGGCTTTGAGGAAACTTGAATGTATCAGATAATATTGTAACAGCTGGATTCGTTTTCTGACGGCCATGGAAAACAGGGAAAATTACATACGTTTTTGTGTTATTTCCCGAACTAGAAAACTATAGATCTAAAACACTTTAGGAGAAGCATTTACATAATTATGAACTTAAAAATACAGTATCAAATTGAATAGAATCTTATTATGAATCGGATCAAATTATTCAGAATTTACGAAACTTATGAATCGAGAATCAAATCAACCTAAAGATTCACACACCCTATTCTGAATGGCGAACCGTATTCATGTCTACAGTAAAGCGTAGTGTGCTAATGACTCGCATCTGATTAACACGCCACACTCGTACCGTCATGAATATTTTCATCAGGGCCCGTATTATCCTCTTTATGATGGAGATACGGCCATAATTAACAGGCATTAATGTTGCATGAGTCTCTTTGAGTTCAGGAGGGCGTCTTTAGAGAGCGAGTTTCTATTGAACTCGAGTGTCTTTATTAATTATGCTGATAATTCCCCTCGGCGTGAACCCGTTCTCCGTTTGTTCTGCAGGATCTCCATGAGAAAGGCCTTGGCTCTCCATGATGTTTCATAACCGTGAACCGTGATCTTGTTTTGTTTGATTGACAGGCAAAGCAAAGAGATGAAGGGTAACCAGGCGAAGATGTCCATGGAGAACAGCAAAGCCATCAGCCAGGACAAGAGCATCAAGAACAAGGCTGAGCGCGAGAGGTGCGGGTCCACAGAACACCATGATGGACCTCTGACGCCCGCAGATCTGACCTGTGTGTGTGTGTGTGTGTGTGTGTGTGTGTGCAGGAGAGTTCGGGAGCTGAACAGCAGCAACACCAAAAAGTTCCTCGAGGAGAGAAAACGGGTTGGTTGATGCTCTTCGATGGGGCAATAAAGGGGTTGTTGAAGTGGATGATCATCCTGAGAGAAACATGAGAAAGGAACTTCAGTTACTTGGAAAAGTTTTTGAAGCCTGTTTCTTCAGATCGTTATGATTTTCTGCAGTGATGTTATTTATTTTAAGAGTCTGAGACTAAAATGATGCATTTCAGAAGTCGAGTCCGCTTTATTTCTACAGCGCTTTATGCAGTACAGATCGTTTCACAGCAGCTTCACAGTAATAAACAGAATCAATGATGCATCAGATCAAGCTCAGATTCCGCTGTAAAGCCCCTCTACAGAAGACAATAGAGTCAGGCTTTGTGTAATAGATTATCAGCCATATGGGAGCTTGTTTCCACCACAAAATAAACAATAAAATGGGAAATTGACTTTCTAATCTAAAAATTCTAAAACAAATTTATTGAATTTGTGAGTTTATATCTCACAGTTCTAAAGAAAATCAGAATTGTTAAATATAAACTTGCAAGTGCGGGGAAAAATTCTGAGATCAAAAAAGTTGCAATTACCTTTTTTATTTTTATTCTGTGGCAGAAACAAGCTTCCATATACAGTCCTGTTTCTTGTTTTGTTTATTTTTTTGTTTTGTATATAATATCTTGTTGACGTGACATTGGCGTGATGTTGACACGACATTGACGTGACGTTGGCGTGACGTTGACGTGTTGTTGAAGTGACGTTGGCGCGACATTGACGTGACGTTGGATTGACATTGACATGACGTTGCCGTGATGTTGACGTGACGTTGGCGTGTTGTTGAAGTGACGTTGTCGTGACATTGACTTGACATTGACGTGTTGTTGAAGTGACATTGGCGTGACATTGACTTGACGTTGGCGTGACATTGTCGTGATGTTGGCGTGTTGTTGAAGTGACGTTGACGTGACATTGACGTGTTGTTGACGTGACATGACGTGACGTTGACGTGTTGTTGACGTGACCTTAGCGTGACATTAATGTGACGTTGACGTGTTGTTGAAGTGACCTTAGCGTGACGTTGGCATGATGTTGACGTGGCGTTGGCGTGTTTTTGAAGTGACGTTGGCGTGTTGTTGAAGTGACGTTGGCATGATGTTGGTGTCTTGTTGAAGTGACGTTGGCATGATGTAGGCGTGTTGTTGAAGTGATGTTAGTGTGACATTGACGTGTTGTTGAAGTGAAATTGGTGTGATTTTGGCGTGATATTGACGTGTTGTTGAAGTGACGTTGGCGTGACATTGAAGTGACGTTGGCGTGACATTGACGTGTCGTTGGCGTGACACTGACGTGACATTGACGTGTTGTTGAAGTGACGTTGGCGTGATGTTGGCGTGTTGCTGAAGTGACGTTGGCGTGACATTGACGTGACGTTGACTTGTTGAAGTGACGTTGGTGTTGGCATGACATTAACGTGATATTGACATTGACGTGACGTTGGCGTGATGTTGACATGATGTTTGCGTGATGTTGGCGTGATGTTGACATGATGTTTGCGTGATGTTGGCGTGATGTTGACATGATGTTTGCGTGACGTTGGCGTGATGTTGACACGACGTTGACATGATGTTTGCGTGACGTTGGCGTGATGTTGACATGATGTTTGCGTGACGTGATTAGGGCTGTCACTTTTTTTGAAAAAATCCTGTTCGATTTTTGAGACGTAAGTGTTCATTGAATCGATTGTAAAATCGATTTTCCATGTCTAAAGACGTTTCCATTTTCATCACCAAATATAGGCAAATCCACGGACACCTAACAGGCATTAGGACGAGCGTAAAGAGGGCGCTTGAGACGCACAGTGAAGTTTCGTGCACAATGACAAACAGGAGCGCAACATTCAGGGATTGAAATTAACACCCTCTGACCCGCCAAATCCGGGTAAAAATGAACTTTGGCGGGTAACGCTGTCAAATCACGAGCCGATCTGGCGTGTTTCTATGTTT
Organism: Tiaroga cobitis; assembly: GCA_030578255.1. Lineage (NCBI taxonomy): Eukaryota > Metazoa > Chordata > Actinopteri > Cypriniformes > Leuciscidae > Tiaroga > Tiaroga cobitis. The sequence goes on from CM060610.1 coordinate 402,531, forward strand.
AGGCTTCTCACTTTCTTTGCTGTGGAAGTTCGAGTAAGCCAAATCTGCGCGGATTTAGCGCAAATACGCAACTCATGAGTCCTCATGATATATTAAATACAGCGTATTGTGCAGAATCTGCGTATTTCTGGCTTACTTGAACACACACATCACTAACCAACAAATAACGGCGCGCTTGTTCACTTGCATTGAAGTAATGGCGAATATTAAAAAGCATTTAGTTAACAGAAAAGACATTGTTATTTTCCAACATCCTACATGTTCTGTGTACTGTATTGATCTGTCCACCTAAAACACATTTTTGGTAAAAAAAAAAAAAAAAGGGCCGTTAAAATCGATTCCCTATTTTCGTTTTCGATACTTGTGTTGGTTGGTCCGATCGATTGTGCAATCGATTTACGAACGTAAAGTGACAGCCCTAGACGTGTTGTTTGCGTGACGTTGGCGTGGTGTTGACATGATGTTTGCGTGACGTTGGCGTGATGTTGACACGACGTTGGCGTGGTGTTGACATGATGTTTGCGGGACGTTGGCGTGGTGTTGACATGATATTTGCGTGACGTTGGCGTGATGTTGACACGACGTTGGCGTGGTGTTGACATGATGTTTGCGTGACGTTGACGTGATGTTTGCGTGACGTTGGCGTGATATTGACATGATGTTTGCGTGATGTTGGCGTGGTGTTGACATGATATTTGCGTGACGTTGGCGTGATGTTGACACGACGTTGGCGTGGTGTTGACATGATGTTTGCGTGACGTTGACATGATGTTTGCGTGACGTTGGCGTGATGTTGACATGGCGTTGGCGTGGTGTTGCCGTGGTGTTGACATGATGTTTGCGTGACGTTGGCGTGGTGTTGACATGATGTTTGCGTGACGTTGGCTTGATGTTGACATGATGTTTGCGTGACGTTGGCGTGGTGTTGACATGATGTTTGCGTGACGTTGGCGTGGTGTTGACATGATGTTTGCGTGACGTTGGCGTGGTGTTGACATGATGTTTGCGTGACGTTGGCGTGGTGTTGACATGATGTTTGCGTGACGTTGGCGTGGTGTTTGACATGATGTTTGCGTGACGTTGGCGTGATGTTGACACGACGTTGGCGTGGTGTTGACATGATGTTTGCGTGACGTTGACATGATGTTTGCGTGACGTTGGCGTGATGTTGACATGATGTTTGCGTGACGTTGGCGTGGTGTTGACATGATGTTTGCGTGACGTGATGTTTGCGTGACGTTGGCGTGATGTTGACATGATGTTTGCGTGACGTTGGCGTGGTGTTGACATGATGTTTGCGTGACGTGATGTTTGCGTGACGTTGGCTTGATGTTGACATGATGTTTGCGTGACGTTGGCGTGGTGTTGACATGATGTTTGCGTGACGTTGGCGTGGTGTTGACATGATGTTTGCGTGACGTTGGCGTGGTGTTGACATGATGTTTGTGTGACGTTGGCGTGGTGTTGACATGATGTTTGCGTGACGCTGGCGTGTTGTTGACATGATGTTTGCGTGACGTTGGCGTGGTGTTGACATGATGTTTGCGTGACGTTGGCGTGGTGTTGACATGATGTTTGTGTGACGTTGGCGTGGTGTTGACATGATGTTTGCGTGACGCTGGCGTGTTGTTGACATGATGTTTGCGTGACGTTGGCGTGGTGTTGACATGATGTTTGCGTGACGTTGGCGTGGTGTTGACATGATGTTTGCGTGACGTTGGCGTGGTGTTGACATGCTCTTCCGTGTCTTCGTCTCAGCTGGCCATGAAGCAGGCGAAAGAGCTGGAGCAGCTGCAGAAGAACCAGCGTGAGCAGCTGGAGAAACTCGAGAAGTTCAATGAGCAGGTAAAACCTTCAGCCGACACTGACACGGGACAGGTTTACTAGCTAAACCTGTTAGATCTTCAACACTTAGCTGAAATGAATGAATCGTCACCCTTCTCATGATTTCACATGATTTGCATTTTGTCCTCCATTTTTCATATTTTGTAAGTGTGACATCTGAAGCCATGCCTTAAATATGATTTGCCTTTTCTTTGAACAGCTTTTGAAATCCCATCATGCAAACAGTCAGACTCCAGGTAGGCTCACCATGGCTTTCCTCTGTCTTCAGTTTCCTCGTCAGTCTCGTTTCTGCCTTACTGAGGGTTACTGCTTCTCAAACATACTAAACGGGGAGAAAAACACACCGCAAAACATCATGTTCTTCCTCACTCTTTCTGCCTTGTTTTCCAGCACAATTAAATCAATATACATTTACTGGAGAAGCATTTACTGAAGTCATGTTTTTTAAAATTGTATTTAAAACATTAAATGCTGTCTGTCACGTACATCACATGTTCAGTAATTGGTCATTTGTTGTAAGGTCCCGCCCATTTGATAGCCCGGCCAATCATCATAGAGAAGCCAGGCATCTGGCAGCCGATTGGACGTTGAGCTCCAAATCCAATCAAGCTCATGCTGCTCTCACAGACGGGACTCTATATACACTATATATATATATATATATATGTATATATATATATATATATATATATATATATATATATATATATATATATATATATAAAGAGCTAGTTAGTTGATTAGTTATGTATACTAATCATGTCATTGCAGCACTTCAGATGAGCCTGTTGAAAGCCTCAGTATGATTTACTGTCATCACACCGTTGTTCCTGTGTTATGAAACGATACTCATCACTGTCCACATGAGTCATTTCACACCGTGAGTCACTCGCTGTTACTGAACACAAGCGTTTGAAAGTGTTCCCTACAGCATCCAGTATTCACTCCACGATGAACAGAATCAGAGCGTTCAGCATGCGATCGCGTCGGTGACAGAATCATGAAGAATATAACAATACTGATTCTGATTCCAAGAAGGAATATTTTAGTAATTTAGCTCTCATTTTAAATTGGACATGATGAAAGGAATGGCCTGCGGTTCAGTGAGTGAATCGAGTTGTTAGATTGATTCGTGAGGGAACGACTCATCAGATGAGTCAGTTAGTGGTGGCATTACTTCCATCACATCCAATTGATTTGATGGGCAAACGTTTTTCAAATAGTTGAAGGTAACACTTTAAAACACTTTGTTAACAAGAACTAACAATTGAATTTTATTCACTTATGTTAACAATGATTATTAAATACTGTAACAATGTATTGCTAATTGTTAGTTAATGATAGCTAATGCATTAACCAATGGGACCTTATTGTAAAGTGTTAACTTTAAGGGTTTCTTTTTATAAAACAGCTGGATAATAAAAGAATTTGCCAAGCTACTTAGACTTTTTTCTCATCATTACGAACCCAGGATTGATTTTTACTTGAAGTTTACATGAAAATCATTTTAATTTAGTTACTGAATATAGCTCTGAACAAGTCACTGTCTGAATGAACAGCATCTTTATAACAAGGTCCCACTTGTTATTAATGTTAGTTAATGCATACAACTAGTATTACCTAACAGTAAGCAAGATTTTTGTTACAGTATTTAATAATCATTGTTAACATTAGTTAATTTACATTAAATGAAACTAACAGATATAACTTTTGATTTTAATAATTCACTAGTAAATGTTGAAATTAACATGAACTAAGATTTATAAATGCTGTACAAGCATTTTTCTAACCAATGTTAACAAATGTTAAACCTTATTGTAAAGTGTTACCGTTTTTTTTATTCTAGACAACAGATCTGGATGAATGAATGGATGGATGGAGGGATGGGCAGATGGATGGATTGATAGATGGATGGGTAGATGTATGGATGACGGATTGATGGGTGGAGGGATGGCGGATGGATGATGGATGGATGGATTGATTGATTGATGGATGGTTTTGATGGATGGATGGATGGATGCATGGATGGATGGATGGGTAGATGGATGGATGGGTAGATGGATGGAAGGATGGATGGATGGAAGGATGGATGGATGGATGGATGGATTAATGGATGGGTAGATGGATGGATGGATGGATGGAAGGATGGATGGATGGATTGATGGATGGATGGTAGATGGATGGATTGATGGATGGAGGGATGGATTAATGGATGGGTAGATGGATGGATTGATGGATGGTTAGATGGATGGATGGATGGGTGGATGGATGGGTAGATGGATGGATGGGTGGATGGATGGGTAGATGGATGGATGGATGGAAGGATGGATGGATGGATGGATGGATGGATGGATGGATGGATGGATTGATGGATGGTTAGATGGATGGATGGATGGATGGATGGATGGATGGATGGGTGGATGGATGGGTAGATGGATGGAGGGATGGATGGATGGATTGATTGATGGATTGATGGATGGATGGATGGATGGATGGGTAGATGGATGGATGGATGGATGGATGGATGGATGGGTGGATGGATGGGTAGATGGATGGAGGGATGGATGGATGGATTGATTGATGGATGGATGGATGGATGGGTAGATGGATGGATGGAGGGATGGAGGGATGGATGGATTGATGGATGGTTAGATGGATGGATGGATGGATGGGTGGATGGATGGGTAGATGGATGGAGGGATGGATGGATGGATTGATTGATGGATGGATGGATGGATGCATGGATGGATGAATGGATGGATGGGTAGATGGATGGATGGGTAGATGGATGGATGGAAGGGGGGATGGATGGATTAATGGATGGGTAGATGGATGGATGGATAGGTAGATGGATGGAAGGATGGATGGATGGACTAATGGATGGGTAGATGGATGGATGGATGGATGGATGATGGATGGATAGGTAGATGGATGGAGGGATGGATGGATTGATGGATGGTTAGATGGATGGATGGGTGGATGGATGGGTAGATGGATGGAGGGATGGATGGATGGATGTGAATCTGATGGCGTGTCTGTTGTGATTCTCCAGGCCAAAGACATGCAGAAGATGGTGAAGCTGGAGGAGGACATGGACCGCAGACCAGCCACAGTGGTGTAAACGCTCCGTCAGTCCACTGAGAAGACCAGAGGAAACCCTCACGATCTCCCACACGAGTCACGAGTGCTGAAGACATCAGTCTGTCCCTCGGGCTCCGTCTTCATCCGTCTGTCCCTCGGGCTCCATCTTCTGTCTTTCACCCTGAGAGTCCCTGCCGTCTGTAGATCGCCCCGCCCTCTCTCCCTACCTCAGCTCTAACCCTGCCCACTCTCTGTTCCTCAGCTCTAACCCCGCCCACTCTCCCTACCTCAGCTCTAGCCCCGCCCACTGTCTGTACCTCAGCTCTAACCCTGCCTACTCTCCCTACCTCAGCTCTAACCCCGCCCACTCTCCCTACCTCAGCTCTAGCCCCGCCCACTGTCTGTACCTCAGCTCTAACCCTGCCCACTCTCTGTACCTCAGCTCTAACCCCGCCCACTCTCCCTACCTCAGCTCTAGCCCCACCCACTCTCCCTACCTCAGCTCTAACCCCACCCACTCTCCCTACCTCAGATCTAGCCCCGCCCACTCTCCCTACCTTAGCTCTATGGAGGACCCCGCCCACTCTCCCTACCTCAGCTCTAACCCCGCCCACTCTCCCTACCTCAGCTCTTACCGCCGCCCACAGCAGCTAACACCACGGTGAAGACGGCGCTGGTGGGACAGACCAGTCACACACACGTGTTTTTCTACAGTCCACTGCGGCCCGTCCGTCATCAGCAGAGCTGCAGCCATGATGGGTCGACGACTCAAAAGTGAACTTTTCAACCCGTATCTCACCCGTAGCAGAGCCAGGCCAGCGGACGAGTCTGATTAACAGACGGTTTAGTTAATGTCGTCAGCACAATACCTGTGAACGATGCGCTAGTTTAATGTCCTGAGCACTTTATATGTGATAGGATGTCGAGGACCTTTGACTATGTAGCAGAGCACTAGCTTTCCTCAGTACAGTAAGAATGTAGAGTCTGGAATCCACACGAGTTCTTCTGCTGTCCCGAGCTTTTATCGTCCGTTCCCGTCAGTTTTTAAGACGCACACGTCATTTTAACCCAAATGTTGTTTTGTTTTAGCGGTGACACTTTTTAAACAGGCTTTGAGATGTAGATGGTGCTCAAGGAGTTTGCTTTCGCTGTTCGGTACGCGACGGATCCAACCTCAATCTCGTAGCGGCGACGCTTGCAGGTTCTGATCCATGTGGATTTGGACGCATCAACAACACAAACTACTTACTTTCCTCGGACGCGACGCTGAACTTCGGCTCCACCTGGGTTTGTGTTCTCTCACTTTCAGGAGGTCTGATCTATCAGTACTTGTTTTAAAGATAGGTGATTGATTGTACCGTTTATTCCGGCTCGTATTTGCCGAGCACTGAAGGGATTTTGGAATCATATGTATATTGGTTGTCGTGGGTTTTCCATTTATTGGTTTCGTTGTCTTTTCTTCTTTTCCTTTGCATCATGTTTTCAAGTGTTTGGCGGTGACCACATATCTCGTGTGAAAGCAAAGTGCTTTAAAACTCCATCGCTTACAAATGTGCCACTAAATGTCATGTAGGACCTTTAAATTATTTTACTATGATAAATGCCAAAATAAGGGGTTATTTATATAAAGATACATATATTATAGCGGGTAGTTTAAGACTACGTTTGATTTCTTAGAAGCTTTTTGCACTAGATGAATGTTTCTGTTGTGCGACTTCCTTGTAGACTTTAGCTCTAAATTATAGTTTGCGGGAAAAGCAGATTATTTTTGCAGAACTGTCGCTCTGAATTTCACCCGTTTTTATTCGTTTGTCTTTCTGTAGCTCAATGGACCATGCTGTGGGTGCTTTTGTATTTATATATATATATATATATATATCGTATTTGTCAAACTTCTAGCTATGAAAATACTCAAAAAACACTGTTGTTATCCTGCTACTTTAATACTGTTTTATAGTATGTGTACCAATAAACTATTCCAGGTGTTAAATGAAAACTGTTGCCTGTTTATTTTATTGTCTGTCAGTGTCATTTCATGGAGACCGCTGCAGTCTTATAAATAAAGCTTCCAAAAGTGTGTTTTCACAGCAATGCCATAGAAGAGCCGTTTCTGGTTCCCAAATAACATTTCAGTGATCTGTTCTTAAAAGAACCACATTTTTAGCATGAAGAACATTTAATAATCTAAGGAAGCTTTATATACCACTTTATGCAATAGATTGCCGTTTTACAGTATTAAACATAATAGATAATAAGAATTACGGTTCTCCAGTGTGTTGCTGTTTTTACAAGCGTCTGAACAGAAGAAATTAACCGGAGATTTTCACGGCAAAGGCGGCGGAGCTTTAGAGCCACACCCACCTGTTACATCATCACCATCACCGACCAATGGGTGTTCAGAGGTGTTTAACAGCCTGAGCAAACTTTTCCAGAAAGCTGTTTCGGTAACACTTTACTTGAAGGGGCGTGCATAAGACTGACATTACACCTTCATAACCATGACATGACATATGTCATGAATATGAAGGAGGGTTTGTGCATGTTTATGACAACTGTCATTAAGTGTCTTTCGCTCAAGAATGACATTTTGAATGCAAATATGACATTGTTTAAGATGTCTTTGTTATGACATCTTGACATAAACCATAACAGCATAACCTGTCAGTGTCTTTGTCATGACAACTTGACATTAAATTAAATTAAACTGTCATGTGGTTGGTTTTGACACTGGCTGTCATGAGGCCATTATAACTGTCATGAATATTTTCGTGACCTCAACTACAGTGGTACAAATTGAATTTGTCATTAAAAAAGTTATAATGGCTTCATGACAACCAATGTCAAAACCAACCACCTGACAGTTTAATGTAATGTTAACCAATAAAGCTAAGTGGTTTCTTAAGTTTGATAATTTAATCTGCTAGGTAGTAATGTCAAGTTGTCATGACAAAGACACTGACAGGTTATGATGTATTTGTTTATGTCAAGGTGTCATAACAAAGACATCTCAAACAATGTCATATTTGCATTAAAATGTCATAACTGAGCGAATGACACTTAATGACAGTTGTCATAAACATGCATAAAACTTCCTTCATATTCATAACATGTGTCATGTCATGATTATGAAGGTGTCATGTTAGTCTTATGTACTCCCCTTCAAGTAAAGTGTTACCGCTGTTTCTATCTCCAGAAACAGACTTCGTTTTGGCCTGATTTTGTTTGGAACCAGTAGATGTTTTCAGCTGTTTCGCTAACTTACGTTAGATTTGTGCCGCATTTCGTTCACTGTGTGGAAATGCCTTTGATTTCATAGAGATGTGGCTGAAAGCACATTAAATGTTCAGCAAACATGTGCGGAGTAAATGATCTTCTCTGTTGAGTATGTATAGCCTTTTCAAATTTCACTGATATATGTCAGATAGCAGCGACATATTATGTGCAAAAAAAACAAAGCACATCCAGCTGTTCGATGTACAGCGCTGCAAATGTGTCATTTATCCAAAGATATGAATAAGAAGAAAGCCTTCGGTGTCTGTATCAGTAGACTTGAGTTAGTTAACACTCCCCCTTTCCAGTCAATAATCACATGCAGTAATTGGCACATGTATTCATATCATTCAGCCGGCGCTCTCAAAAGCCCTTATTACAATCAGCACATTAATACACATCCACTTATGAACAATAAAGTGTGATAATGAGATTCGTGTTGTCGTGGAAACTCCACAGCGCAGCAGTATAAAGAGCGCGGAGATCAGCGGCGGAGAGACGATCGGCTGAGGAACGAGTCTTAAACATGCTGAAGCTCGACTCCAAGACAGACATCAGGATCCTTCTGGACGCCATCTCCAACGACAAGATCCACCTGGCCAGGTTCATCCTAGACGCTCTGGATGGGAAGATCATCGACTCCGAGACGGAAGGAGCGCAGACGCCTCTGGTTTCCGCCGTGTTCCTCCAGGATTCGCAGGCGAGGAGCAGGTTCATGAATCTCCTCTTGCAGAGAGGAGCGAGTGTGAACCGGCCGGACGAGAGCGGGCGCACGGCGCTGAGCTACGCCTGCGAGATGGGATTCCTGGATGCGGTGAAGATCCTGGTGGAGAACGGAGCCGATCCTGAGGCGGCGGACTCCTGGGGGAATACGCCGCTCATGTACGCCGTCGTGGCCCGACGTCCAGCCGTCGTGGAGTTCCTGGTGCGCGCTTTTAAAAGACTGGGACTACAGATCGACCGGCAAAACAAGGTGGGAAATTCTGCGGTCGAGGTGGCGAAGCATCTCGGACACACGGAGTGTTTACAGGCGCTCCGGAGTCTCTCTAGGAGGATTCATGACAACACGCTGGCTGAGAGACTTTCCACCGTGAGCATCGATGAAGATGAGAAGCCCAGCGAGAGAAGAGCTCCACCTGAAGACGGGACTCGCCTTCACGTCGGTTTAACCCGGAAAAGATCCCTTGGTTTGCGGAACCGAATCCAGTCGATGGACTCTATTGAGGAATATGAGAGGGAAAGTGATGCGTTCTCATCACAAGGCCTCATGTTCTCTAGTGTTTCAACATCAAAACCTCCACATAAACACGCGGATCATCTGCCTAACAGCTCGAACAATCTCTTGCCTGCCCTGCTTTACTCGCCGAGACCCTTCAAAACTCCATGGAGAAGCTGCACTCCTGATTATCCTCCGTCGGGTCCTCTTGGCATTTTATTAACTCCTTTCGGCAAAAGCGCCAAAGAAGAGCTTGAGAAAGCGAAGAAACATCTGCCCGTCCGGAGGTTTGATGACCGTTATTATCAGAAGAGGTGCAGTTTACCAACGAGCGCTCTGGCAGCGGCGGCCCCGGAGCGCACTAAGAGCAAATCCCAGCGGAAATCCCCCGGGAACGCCGGGAACAGATCCGTGAGCGCTCTCGGCGGCCGGCTGTTGAGGAGATTCACGTTCCCGGAGCTCAAGCGGAGCAGCGGAGAGGCTTGTGGAGCTTCGGATCCACCCGGACACTGTATCCCGAGGTCAGAGACGTTTCCCCTGGGAAAGAGCCATCCTCAAGTGGGAAGCAAGCCAAGCATCGACAGCATTAGTGCAGTCAAGTGTGAGTTTGACTTTCAGTGTAAAGCTGCTCCAAATGCCTGATCATGAGCGGATGAATCTCTCATGAGCACGAACTGCTGCAGCTTCTATATGATACAAGAGTGTGGGACACAACGATATTAACTAGTTACATGTTTTAGGACATTAATGATCTTAGTGTTCTGGACATTTTGCGTCATTTTCCACTTTTTCCTGCAGCTGATGCCGTTTCAGCAAGATGCCAATCTGTGGAACAGACTATATGTGTTTCACATCTCTTCACCTGCACTTCTGGAAAAAAAATTAACACTTTACAATAAGGTTCATTAGTTAACATTAACAAACTGTCTAAACATGACCTAAGAATGAACAATACTTTAGCATTTATCAATCTTAGTTAACATTAATTTACGCATTTACTAATATGTTGTTAAAATCAAAGATTGTATTTGTTAATATTATTAATGCACTGTGAACTAACAATGAATAGCTGTATTTTTATTAACTAACATTAACAAAATTTAATAAATACAGTAACAAATGTATTGTTCATTTTAGAAAATACATTAACTAATGTTAACTAATGAACCTTTTTGTAAAGCGTTACCAAAAATTGATATGAATCCTTTTCGGGCCAGTGTTTTGAATACCAGGGATGTGTTAGGGCAGACCGGGGCTAGTTGTCACAGTGGTTTATTTTTGGAAGTAAATTTCTGTTTAGACACAAACCTAACAGTCTTAACTACAACTACAACAAAAATCTATATTTACAGTTATAGGAAAAATTGGTTTTGCCACGGTCAATAATGGCGAACGTGTTTTTTTTCTTCTTCTCCATTTAACACTCGTTACTCCCATAGCAGATATAGAAATAGACTGTTGTCACACAATATGGGGTAAGTTGTCACAATATAACCTGTCATTAAACAGCCTCCGCATTAAAAAAAGGCAACTAAGAAATATTTTACAAAACATACTGACATACAGAAAACTATCAGGAACTGTAATTAACGAATTGCTTAAAATTACACACAACAAACCACGTTTATGAATTTCAAAAAAAAAATAAAAAAAATACTCTGAATGTATGCGAGTGTGTTTTATTGTATATTGCTCAAACATGATTCTATTTTATGACAGTGTTCTAATACGCATTAAAGCCCCAATAGATCCTGAAGATGCAGACCATGTGACAACTAACCCCAGTGTCCCATAAAAGGATATTTTTGTTTTTTTACTGAATGCAATAAAGTGCATCCCCTGCAGAAAAGGCTTTCCCTTTATTGCGTTTCCTGCGCAAAACCACCGAAGGACTTTACCGTGCGCGAGCAGAAGCCCACCGGCGGATGATGATGATGTGGTGATGTGATCGCGGGACGCGGGCTCGTGTCGCGCTGCAGTGCGGGGTCCGCGGAGTGTCCGAGCGCACGAGTGATGCGTGCGCGTCGCGAGCGTCTGCAGGCGTGAATCACGCGCACCTGCATCTGATGCTGGAGTTCCTCTGGAATCTTCCGCTCATTCCCTGCAGGATCTTCTCTTCATGATGGAGTTTCACTGCGCTGCACTTCTGCTGCTCGGTAAGTTCTGCTCGCATGTTTATGGCATAATAACCTATAGTTGGTTTGTTTGCATAGGCTATAGCGCTTTATACGGCACAGGCGCGTGCGATACGCAGCTTCGCGAGCAGGAAAATAGCAGAATCATTGATGCAAACTTCATCAAATATGAGGCTCGTTTTTGATCAACTTACAGTTATTGTACAGTAGCCGCCGAGGATGATCTTCTGGGAGTTTGATTCTGTTACATGTATTCGTGTTACAGACGCTTAATTATTATTACACTATTCATTTATAATTGATCAAATCTCAGATCCGCTGAAGAGAAACTGAGGAAAACTACAGAATTCTAAAAAGAAATCTGCGTCCAGTTGTAGTTTCTCAAAGCTTTTACCCCTTCCAGTGTGTTAGATTTGACTTTAGTGTCCAGAAGGGAATGTGTGTTTCTTGTTTCACTGCAGAGAAACTGTGTGTCTCAAACCCCGCTGGACGAAACAAAGAGCAGCTCCGAACACAATAGAACACAATAGAAATAGAGTACAGGCGACACTCATTAAGTGTGTGTGAGACTGGATGATCTCCTGTTTTCTCTTGGTTTCTCCTGGTTTTCTTCTGATTTCTCCTGGTTTTCTCCTGGTTTTCTCCTGATTTCTCCTGGTTTTCTTCTGATTTCTCCTGGTTTGTCCTGGTTTTCTCCTGATTGCTCCTGGTTTTCTCCTGGTTTTCTCCTGTTTTCTTCTGGTTTTCTCCTGGTTTTCTCCTGATTTCTCCTGGTTTCTCCTGGTTTCCCACAGGCTCTCTGTCAGCGCTCAGTGTTTCTGCGGAGCAGGAGGTGGAGAATCTCTCAGGACTGTCAGCGAATCCCGACCGGGAGATTTTTGTGGTCCGGGAAAATGAAACGACCTGCTTGATGGCGGAGTTTGCGGTGAAATTCCTGATACCATATGATGTTCTGGCGCTGAATGGAATCGACGTGAGCGACTCTATTCTGTCTCTCTGCATCCTAAATGAACTGTTCTGAGTTGATCTAGTTGAATAAAAACAGCAACACGGATTCCAGTTGGATTTGATCCTTTAGGATCCTTGATTCAGAAGTTAAAACATCATTATCCTGCTCATCCCGTCAGGATGCTTTAAGCGTTTGGAGACTTAAAACATGAGATGATGCTTATATCATATATACAGTATGTGTATATATATTTATGTGTGTGTGTGTAGTTGATAACGGAGCAGGCATCCGTGTCGATTCCGCGTGGAGCTCAGATTGCTGGGAAATGCGGGAACACCGAGTCGGAGCTTCACATCTCATGGATCAATCACTCCTTCACATTCCGAATCTTCTTCTCAAAGGTTTGGATCCGAGCAGAAACTGATGATCATCCATCACTGCACTTCACTGTTTCATGTGGATTATTCACGTGTGTGTGTGTGTGTGTGTGTGTGTATGTGTAGGAGAAACACACGATGGGCAGTGATGGAAAAGCTAAGGAAACTGACGTGTGGAAGATGAACAAGGTTCAGCTGGTTTATGACACGTCAGAGAAGACACACTTCATTAACGCTTATAATGGTGAGTAAAACACCACGCCACATTTGTGTTCGGAATAAGATGATCGGTTACAGATTAAGATTAGTAAATCATCATCTTTTACAAATATAGACTTGATTTGTGATTTGATGGTCCAGTTCATGTAAACTCAGGAACGTCTGAACACTGGATTTATCCTGCAGATCATGATATTATTTTGGCCCATGATTGATGAGCTTTTATTGTTGAAAATGAGCTTTTCTTCTGCATGTTTTTAGTTTGAGACACAAAGCCGAGCGCTGCAGATCTGAGTCCTCCACTGCGACATCACTGCGCTTTCACACACACACACACACACACACACACACACACACACACACACACACACACACACACACACACACACACACCGACCATCACTGCGCTTACACACACACACACACACACACACACACACACACACACACACACACACACACACACACACCGACCATCACTGCGCTTACACACACACACACACACACACACACACACACATCGACCATCACTGCGCTTTCACACTCACACACACACACACACACACACACACACACACACACACACACACACACATCGACCATCACTGCGCTTTCACACACACACACACACACACACACACACATCGACCATCACTGCGCTTTCACACTCACACACACACCGACCATCACTGCGCTTTCACACTCACACACACATCGACCATCACTGCGCTTTCACACTCACACACCGACCATCACTGCGCTTTCACACACTCACACACACACCGACCATCACTGCGCTTTCACACACTCACACACACACCGACCATCACTGCGCTTTCACACACTCACACACACAGCTACCATCACTGCGCTTTCACACTCACACACCGACCATCACTGCGCTTTCATACACTCACACACCGACCATCACTGCGCTTTCACACTCACACACACCGACCATCACTGCGCTTTCACACACTCACACACACACCGACCATCACTGCGCTTTCACACACTCACACACACACCGACCATCACTGCGCTTTCACACACTCACACACACCGACCATCACTGCGCTTTCACACTCACACACACCGACCATCACTGCGCTTTCACACACTCACACACACCGACCATCACTGCGCTTTCACACACTCACACACACCGACCATCACTGCGCTTTCACACTCACACACCGACCATCACTGCGCTTTCACACTCACACACACCGACCATCACTGCGCTTTCATACACTCACACACACCGACCATCACTGCGCTTTCATACACTCACACACACCGACCATCACTGCGCTTTCATACACTCACACACACCGACCATCACTGCGCTTTCATACACTCACACACACCGACCATCACTGCGCTTTCACACACTCACACACACCGACCATCACTGCGCTTTCATACACTCACACACACCGACCATCACTGCGCTTTCATACACTCACACACACCGACCATCACTGCGCTTTCACACTCACACACACCGACCATCACTGCGCTTTCACACACTCACACACACACCGACCATCACTGCGCTTTCACACACTCACACACACACCGACCATCACTGCGCTTTCACACACTCACACACACACCGACCATCACTGCGCTTTCACACTCACACACCGACCATCACTGCGCTTTCATACACTCACACACACCGACCATCACTGCGCTTTCATACACTCACACACACCGACCATCACTGCGCTTTCACACTCACACACACCGACCATCACTGCGCTTTCACACACTCACACACACACCGACCATCACTGCGCTTTCACACACTCACACACACACCGACCATCACTGCGCTTTCACACACTCACACACACACCGACCATCACTGCGCTTTCACACTCACACACCGACCATCACTCACACACACAGCTACCATCACTGTGCTTTCACTCACACACACCGACCATCACTGCGCTTTCACACACTCACACACACCGACCATCACTGCGCTTTCACACTCACACACACCGACCATCACTGCGCTTTCACACACTCACACACACCGACCATCACTGCGCTTTCACACACACACACACACACACACACACCGACCATCACTGCGCTTTCACACACTCACACACACCGACCATCACTGCGCTTTCACACACTCACACACACTGACCATCACTGCGCTTTCACACACTCACACACACTGACCATCACTGCGCTTTCACACACTCACACACACTGACCATCACTGCGCTTTCACACTCACACACACACCCACCATCACTGCGCTTTCACACACTCACACACACCGACTGATGACTCGCTTCAGGAACTCTGCTTCGCTACCATTGCAACTGTTTGTTCAATCTTTAGCTAGAACTGCAGTAAATAAAAGATGATTCTGCTGATCAGAGTTCTGATGGAGGTGTAATGACCGTGTGTGTGTGTGTGTGTGTGTGCAGCGGGGAAGCACACTGCCAGCACACACCTCCTCTCAGCGCTGGTCACTCCCGCTGGACGCTCGTATGTGTGTTCGGCTCAGCAAACGCTCACCATGATCTCCACTGACCATCAGAAGGGCATCAGCGTGTTCATGTACGACACACAGATCCAGCCCTTCGACATCGCCAGCGACTTCGTCTTCAGTGAACGTGAGCGAACACACACAGCACAACACCAGATCACAGCGCTCATCAGCACGTGTGTCTGCAGCTCCTGCTTTACTGCATCGGGACGTGGTTTTTATGGCAATTAAACACATTTTCCACCCCTAAAAATCAGTTTCAGTGCAAAACATGACGTTCCTCCTCAGAGTTTCTGTCTCGTGTTCCAGAACTAACATCTAAACACTCTGACATCAGGACACACTCACACCAGAAGATATTCACACACCAGATATCATTGCTGACATGTTTCCACTAGTGTGTGCGGGACACTATAGTTCATTTATGTGAGTGAGGAGAGCAAAATAAAGTAAACTGTGACATTTTATACCCAAATATTATTATAAATTTTACTTCCATTGAAAATGTGGGATCAAACATGATTCCTCCACTTTGAGCTGATCATGTTTTGCTGAAGTGTGTTTTCTGTAATTGCTAATGCTCTTTTTACACACACACTGAACAACATGAAGCATTGCTTGGTCACTGGTTGAGCTAAACTGGTATTATCTAATTGTGTAGTTAAATTTAACAGCTGACAGATATTCAACATAATTCATGTGTGAGAGTCTAACAGAAGGACGGACAAAACCAGTCAAATATCCACTGATCTGAGAACTCTGAGTTCTGCTCATGTTTATCACCATTGTCTAAACTATAGCGAATAAACTGATAATGTGAGAGATGTTGAAGTGTGTGAATACTTAGTGGAGAAGAACAATTACTTAAAATATTAAATCTTGCTTAATGAAAAATGTCTCAAAATGAAGTGAGTTTGTGCTTAAAACAAAAACAAATATCTCAGTGGATTCAGAAAATAATCTTGTTTTCTCTTTGAATTAATCAAAAACTCGCTTCATTTTTCAGAAAACACTGTATATCTTCAGTCCTGCTTCTCCTCCAGTGAGTGTGTGTGTGTGTGTGTGTGTGTGCATGTGTGAGAGAGAGAGAGAGAGAGAGAGAGAGAGAGTGTGAGTATGTGTGTGTGTGTGTGTGTGTGTGAGAGTGTGAGTATGTGTTTGAGAGTGTGAGTGTGTGTGTGAGAGTGTGATTATGTGTGTGAGAGTGTGAGTGTGTGTGTGTGTGTGTGTGTGTGTGTGTGTGTGTGTGTGTGTGTGTGTGTGTGTGTGTGTGTGTGTGTGTGAGAGAGTGTGTGTTTACCGCAGTACTCTTCTCAGTGATTTATGGGCCGTGTTCTTCAGCGCTGGAACAAAAGCTCGTCCCGCTGAGCGTCTCGACCAGCTCACTGTCCAACGCGCTTGTGGAGGAAACCAACGCTTACACTCTTAAAAATAAAGCTTCTAAACCTCGTTTTTTTTCAGCAATAATTTTAGTTCCATTACAATAGTATTGTAATGGACTCCTCACTGGCCTTCCTAAAAAGACCATAAGACAGTTGCAGCTCATACAGAACGCTGCTGCCAGGATTCTGAGCAGAACCAGAAAATTTGAACATATCACACCAGTCCTCAGGTCTTTACACTGGCTCCCAGTTACATTTAGGATTGATTTTAAAGTATTATTACTGGTATATAAATCATTCAATGGGCTAGGACCTCAATATATTGCAGATATGCTCACTGAATATAAACCCAACAGATCACTCAGATCATTAGGATCACATCAGTTAGAAATACCAAGGGTTCACTCTAAGCACGGAGAGTCTGCTTTTAGCTATTATGCCAGCCGCAGCTGGAACCAGCTTCCAGAGGAGATCAGATGTGCTCCTACAGTAGTCACATTCAAATCCAGACTCAAAACACATCTGTTTAGCTATGCATTTACTGAATGACCACTGTGTCAATGTTCGTCCGACTGTTTTTACTGTACTTTATTTTATTTTTTATTCTAAACTGTTTTAATTATTTCCTCCTATGTAAAGCACTTTGAATTACCATTGTGTATGAAATGTGCTATATAAATAAACTTGCCTTGCCTTGCCTTCCCCAAAGAACATTTCAGTGATCAGTTCTTAAAAGAGACGTTTTTTCTCAGTGAGAAGAGTCTTTTATTAAAATAAAGAAGCTTTTCTCCACTTAAAAGAACCTTCAGTGGATCCATGGATGTTAAAGTTTACCCATTTGTTAGAGTGTGTGTAGGAGAGTGCCTGACATCAAAGCAAATTTAAAAGTGCTGGCTAATGCTAATCGTAAATTCTCTAAGATCATTATTCATGTCGGCACTAATGATGTTCGACTCCGCCAGTCGGAGATCACCAAAATTAATATTAAAGAGGTGTGTGAACTCGCAAGTACGATGTCAGGCACTGTAATTTACTCTGGCCCCCTTCCTGTACGCAGGAGTGATGAGAGAGTTAGCCGATTGGCCTCACTGAACGGTTGGCTGTCGAAGTGGTGTCCGCAGAATAATATAGAATTCATAGACAATTGGAAAAGTTTTTGGGGCAAGCCTGATCTGTTGAAAAGAGATGGTATCCATCCCTCCTGGGCTCCTGGTGCTGCTCTTCTCTCTAGTAATTTGGCTCATAGTCTTATAAATAAAACATGACAATCTGGGGCTCAGGTCAGGAAGCAGACAGACTGGCTAAACCGACCGTCTGCTAGCGGCCTCACGTCACCAAGGTCAGATAAATCCCATCACATAGAGCCTCTTTCACCTAGATGTCATCATATAGAGACTGTGTCTGTTCCCTGAATTTGGAAATCCAAAAAACGTCAGGTTAAAAATTTAATTGATGTTCAACAAATAAAAAACAGATATAATACAGATGAGGAAATGATAAAGCTTGGGTTGCTGAATATTTGATCCCTTACTTCAAAATCTCTCATAGTTAATGATATGATTTCAGATTATAATCTTGATATGCTGTGTTTGACAGAAACCTGGCTAAAACCAAACGATTACATTATTTTAAATGAGTCAACCCCACAAGATTACAGTTATAAACATGAACCTCGTCTGAAAGGCAAAGGGGGAGGTGTTGCTGTAATTTATAGTAATATTTTCAAAACCACTAAGAAATCTAGCTTTAAATATACTTCTTTTGAAGTATTGGTGCTTAATGTAAAAATATATAGTGTAAACGATAAATCACATTTGAGAATTATGCTGGCTACTGTATACAGGCCACCAGGGCACCATAAAGATTTTATCAAAGAATTTGCGGACTTTCTATTAGAATTAGTATTGGCTGCAGATAAAGTACTAATTGTTGGTGATTTTAATATACATGTAGATAATGAAAAAGATGCATTGGGATTGGCATTTAAAGACATTGTAAACTCAATTGGAGCTAGACAACACGTGTCAGGACCTACTCATTGTCGTAATCATACTCTAGATCTAATATTATCACATGGAATAGATGTTGATGCCGTTGAAATTCTGCAGCAGAGCGATGACATCTCAGATCATTATCTAGTCTCATGTAAATTACATTTAGCCAAGGCTGCAAAGCCGACTCCGTGTTATAAATATGTTAGATCTATAACTTCTGCCACTAAAGATTGCTTTATCAATAATCTTCCTAATCATCTCAGCATCCCGGAATGCTTAGAAGAACTTGATATTGCAACAGAAACTTTTAACTCTCTCTTTTACAGCACTTTAGACGCAGTTGCTCTGTTGCGCTTAAAGAAGATTAAAGAAAATAGCCCAACGCCGTGGTACAGCGAGCACACACACACACACACACACCCGGGCCCTTAAGAGAGCAGCCAGAAAAATGGAGCGCAACTGGAAGAAAACTAAACTAGAGGTATTTCGGATTTCGTGGAAAGAGAGCTCGATTGCTTACAGAGAGGCTTTAAAAGCTGCTAGATCTGCTTATTTTTCAACCCTATTAGAAGAAAATAAACATAATCCAAGGTATTTATTTGAAACAGTGGCTAAACTAACGAAAAAGAAAACTTCAAGCTCAGAAGTGTCCAAGCAACACAGCAGTGATGACTTTATGAACTTCTTCACTTATAAGATTGATAATATCAGGGACAAAATTATAACTATGCAACCGTCTACCACAGTATCGCACCAGGAAGTGCATTGTAGTCTCCCTGAGGAAAAATTGTATTCATTTGTTGCTATAGGAGAGGAAGAATTCTGCAAACTCGTTAATTCATCTAAATCGACAACTTGTATGTTAGATCCTATACCGACTAAGCTACTGAAAGAGATGTTTCCAGAGGTCATATATCCTCTTCTTAATATCATTAATTCATCTTTGTCTCTAGGATACGTACCAAAAACCTTTAAACTGGCTATGATAAAACCGCTTGTTAAAAAACCACAACTTGATCCTACAGAATTAGTCAATTACAGGCCGATCTCGAATCTGCCTTTTCTGTCAAAGATATTAGAAAAAGCAGTATCTTCACAACTATGTTCCTTTCTAGAAAGAAATGATATCTGCGAGGATTTTCAGTCCGGATTTAGACCGTACCATAGTACTGAGACCGCTCTCATTAGAGTCACAAATGATTTGCTCTTATCATCCGATCGTGGTTTGTAGCAGTAAATGAAGAGATGTCTTATCGATCACAAGTTCAGTATGGCGTACCACAAGGCTCAGTACTAGGACCGCTGCTGTTCACTCTGTACATGCTACCATTAGGAGATATCATTAGGAAACATGGAGTTAGCTTTCACTGTTATGCCGATGATACTCAGCTGTATATTTCTTCAAAACCCAACGAAACTTACCAATTCACAAAATTAACGGAATGCATAGCTGATGTAAAAAATTGGATGACTAGTAATTTCCTACTACTAAATTCTGAAAAGACAGAGATTCTAATTATTGGACAAAAAACTTCCACATGTAATAACCCAGAATACTGTCTAACACTTGATGGCTGCTCTGTCAAGTCTTCGTCGTCGGTTAGGAACCTGGGTGTGCTCTTTGATACCAACCTTTCTTTTGAAAGCCACGTGTCTAGTATCTGTAAAACTGCATTTTTCCATCTTAAAAATATATCTAAAATACGCCATATGCTCTCATTGGGAAATGCGGAACAATTAGTCCATGCGTTCATGACCTCAAGGCTAGATTATTGTAATGCTCTACTGGGTGGTTTCCATGCACGTTTAATAAACAAACTACAGCTAGTTCAAAACGCCGCAGCTCGAGTTCTTACAAGAACCAGGAAATATGACCATATTAGCCCGGTTCTGTCAACACTGCATTGGCTCCCTATTAAACATCGTATACATTTTAAAATATTGTTGATTACTTACAAAGCACTAAATGGTTTAGCTCCCCAGTACTTGAGCGAGCTTCATGACATCATGACTTTTGCGTAAACAGACACGCCACTTTCAAGTCAAGTGGCGTGTTATCTATACGCATTTTGAGATATCCGCGTGTATGCGTGTATGTCTACGCCATTAATGTCCAAGTGATTCCGCGTATATGTACACGCCATTAAATTTCCGAGCGAAACGAAGCAAAATGTAGATCTACATCTGGGGAGCGATATTTTTTTTTCCCTAGGATGGTAGGGGAACACTCATAAATGCTATTAACCCCAGTGACGGGTAGGTTTAGGGACGGGGTGGAGGTAGGTCATATATTTATATATACAGTAATAACGTTAAGTCAACTGCGTTCATAAACACGCTGAAAAGCGATTGTGCGTGTTGATAGCACGCCAAAAATGGAAATACGAATTGGCGTGTCATACACACGCAATTTTATGAGATCAGTCTGAACGCATTATAGTCCTTCACGTCTATTGCGATCTCAAAACTCCGGCCAGTTGATAATACCTAGAATATCTAAATCGACTGCAGGCGGTAGATCCTTTTCCTATTTAGCACCAAAACTTTGGAACAGTCTTCCTAGCATTGTCCGGGAAGCAGACACACTCTGTCAGTTCAAAGCTAGACTAAAAACACATCTCTTTGACCTAGCATACACATAACACACTATAGACTTCTATAATTCAATGTTAGGCTGCATAGATTAGGTCAGCCGGAACTGGGAACACTTCCCTTAAATCTTGATGTACTCATTACATCATAAGAAGAATGGCATCTACGCTAATATTAGTGTCTTTGTTTATCCCGAGGTTTTCCCGCAGCCTGCCGGATCCAGGCCGTGTCCAGATCTGACGAAGGAGATCCGCCTGGACCCGATGACAATGCAGTGCTGAAGTGTCCACTATCCTCTCCCTATGGAGGATCCCTTTCCCACTCTACAGATGAAGCGTTGTGAATTCCGGCTCGCGTACCCCGAAGTGATAAAATAAAACAAAATTCTGTATCAAAATTTATAGGCAAGACAAGTAGTTTGTTTAGGCTGGGTTGTATGAATTACAAACCTGCGCACATATTTTCAAAAGCACATAACTATAGAATCAATTCTGAATGAGCATGTGAACGCCGTCAGCGTTAATCACAGGTTCGCGTTTAAAGTCTGATCATTTCGACGGAGGTGAATCAATCAAAGTTAACTTTAGCTGGAAATAACATTATTCAAGAACCGCTATAAAGCCAAAACAATCTCTGTTACCTTAAATTATATGTTTATCTCTGTAAAGCTGCTTTGAAACAATCCATTGGTAAAAGCTCTATATAAATGAAGATGACTTGACTTGACTTGAGTGTGTTTAGGAGTGTGTGTGTGTGAGTGTGTGTGTGTGTGTGCGTGTGTAGGAGTGTGTTTAGGAGTGTGCGTGTAGGAGTGTGTTTAGGAGAGTGTGTGTGTGTGTGTGTAGGAGTGTGTTTAGGAGTGTGTAGGAGTGTGTTTAGGAGTGTGTGTGTGTGTGTAGGAGTGTGTGTGTGTGTGTGTGTAGGAGTGTGTGTGTGTGTGTAGGAGTGTGTGTGTGTGTGTGTAGGAGCGTGTGTGTGTGTGTGTGTGTGTGTGTGTGTAGGAGCGTGTGTATGTGTGTAGGAGCTTATGTATGTGTAGGAGCGTGTGTGTGTGTGTAGGAGGGTGTGTGTGTGTGTGTATCTGACGGCTGTCAGTGATGAAGAAGATGACGATGTTTCTGACAGATCTGCTGCACAATCTTGTTTTAGGAGGTCGTGTAAACTCCTGACTCATCATCACACGTTCAGACTCAGCATCACACGTTCAGAATCAGCATCACACGTTCACACTCAGCAAACTGATTCTCAAACAAAGTTGTGAATTTAACTTGATGATTGTAATATCACATAAATCAACTGTGAATAAAGCAGCATTTCCATCCCGTGTGTTCAAGAGAACAAAATTATCAGTTCCTGGGGAATTGGCTCAAAATATCAGTAATAAAACAGTAAGTTTCTGCAATCGGCTGTTCTCCCTCCATCATAAACGAGTGGGTGTTGAGCGTCAGACGAAACACAGTAAACGCTGTCGTGTTCTCTGGCGTTCAGGAACACACTGGTGTGTGTGAGACGCTTCTGGAGGGAATTACACCCAATCACTCTGATCACACACTCCGACTCTGGCGCTTCACAAACACCAAACCAACATTAGAGACGCTGCGACGCCATTGGTCCGCTGGTTATTGTTGTATTTCTATTGTAGTTTATGTGCAAACCAACAAATCCTAAAACAGAACAACATCCCCATCACATGCTTTCGGAATTACCATAAATACAAGTTTCTTAGTTGGAATTGAACATGAACGCTCTCTTAAATCATATATTACTTCTGAAACCTCTGATGTTTAGACTCTCGGTTCTGAGTCGAGTGAGCGATAAACTAAACATGAGAGAGCGATTGCGGCTGTGACTGATATTCTTTATTAGTTTTTCCACATCAGCTGCATCATCTTGTATTGTTGTTAAAGTCGTGCATATTTACATGTATGAATAATCATTTGAAGCATATTTTGTGTTTTATTCACAGTGATGCTGCCTTCATATGCTATCAGAATTATCGTAAATAGGAGTTTCCTAGTTGGAAATTCGAAGTTGGAAATTCCTAGTCGGAGTTTCCTAGTCGGAGTTTCCTGGTTGGAAATTCAAAGTTGGAAATTCAAAGTTGGAATTTTCTAGTCGGAGTTTCCTAGTAGGAAATTCGAAGTTGGAAATTCCTAGTCAGAGTCTCCTAGTTGGAAATTCGAAGTTGGAAATTCCTAGTCGGAGTCTCCTAGTTGGAAATTCGAAGTTGGAAATTCAAAGTTGGAAATTCCTAGTCGGAGTTTCCTAGTTGGAAATTCAAAGTTGGAAATTCGAAGTTGGAAATTCCTAGTCGGAGTCTCCTAGTTGGAAATTCGAAGTTGGAAATTCCTAGTCGAAGTCTCCTAGTTGGAAATTCGAAGTTGGAAATTCCTAGTCGGAGTCTCCTAGTTGGAAATTCGAAGTTGGAAATTCCTAGTCGGCGTTTCCTAGTTGGAAATTCGAAGTTGGAAATTCGAAGTTGGAAATTCCTAGTCGGAGTTTCCTAGTTGGAAATTCAAAGTTGGAAATTCGAAGTTGGAAATTCTTAGTCGGAGTCTCCTAGTTGGAAATTCGAAGTCGGAGTTTCCTAGTTGGAAATTCAAAGTTGGAAATTCGAAGTTGGAAATTCCTAGTCGGAGTCTCCTAGTTGGAAATTCGAAGTTGGAAATTCCTAGTCGGAGTTTCCTAGTCGGAGTCTCCTAGTTGGAAATTCGAAGTTGGAAATTCCTAGTCGGAGTTTCCTAGTTGGAAATTCAAAGTTGGAAATTCGAAGTTGGAAATTCTTAGTCGGAGTCTCCTAGTTGGAAATTCGAAGTCGGAGTTTCCTAGTTGGAAATTCAAAGTTGGAAATTCGAAGTTGGAAATTCCTAGTCGGAGTTTCCTAGTTGGAAATTCGAAGTTGGAAATTCCTAGTCGGAGTTTCCTAGTTGGAAATTCAAAGTTGGAAATTCGAAGTTGGAAATTCCTAGTCGGACTTTCCTAGTTGGAAATTCAAAGTTGGAAATTCGAAGTTGGAAATTCGAAGTTGGAAATTCCTAGTCGGAGTCTCCTAGTTGGAAATTCGAAGTTGGAAATTCCTAGTCGGAGTTTCCTAGTTGGACATTCGAAGTTGGAAATTCCTAGTCGGAGTCTCCTAGTTGGAAATTCGATGTTGGAAATTCCTAGTCGGAGTTTCCTAGTTGGAAATTCGAAGTTGGAAATTCCTAGTCGGAGTTTCCTAGTTGGAAATTCAAAGTTGGAAATTCGAAGTTGGAAATTCCTAGTCGGACTTTCCTAGTTGGAAATTCAAAGTTGGAAATTCGAAGTTGGAAATTCCTAGTCGGAGTTTCCTAGTTGGAGTTTCCTAGTTAGAAATTCGAAGTTGGAAATTCCTAGTCGGAGTCTCCTAGTTGGAAATTCGAAGTTGGAAATTCCTAGTCGGAGTTTCCTAGTTGGAAATTCGAAGTTGGAAATTCCTAGTCGAAGTCTCCTAGTTGGAAATTCGAAGTTGGAAATTCCTAGTCGAAAACTCCTAGTTGGGAATTCGAAGTTGGAAATTCCTAGTCGAAGTCTCCTAGTTGGAAATTCGAAGTTGGAAATTCCTAGTCGAAGTTTCCTAGTTGTAAATTCGAAGTTGTAAATTCGAAGGTGGAAATTCTGACTAGGAATTTTGCAACTTGGAAATTTCGAGTAGGAAACTCATATTTACAATAATTCTGATTGCATGTGAAGGCAGCATAAAAAGTGTATAAAACATACAAAATGCTTCAAATGATTATTCATACATGTAAATATGCACGACTTTAACAACAATACAAGATGATGCGGCTGATGTGGAAAAACTAATAAAGAATATCAGTCACAGCCGCAATCGCTCTCTCCTCCGCCATGCTGAACGTTTATGACTCGCCCAACTCAGAAGCTCGAGTCAAAATGATCTCAGTGTTTCTCAGTAGTAAATACGACTTGAGGGTGTTCATGTCCAATTTCCAACTAGGAAACTCGTATTCCCGATAATTGTGATAGCTTGTGATGCACTAATTCGCCCGATCTGCTGAAGCTCCAGTGACGCGTGTCCAGTCTCTCGTGAGAGTGTGTTGAACATGACCAGATGTCTGACTTCAGCTTCACTGAGTTTCAAGGCTCATTCGCCACAGACACGTGAAAGCATTTTTTAATGCGATATCTCAGAGTTTGTATAAAACTAGGTGGATTTAAACATCTAATGACTACAAGTTGTGAAAAATCTTGTTAATGTGGATGTCCGGCGGCCTTGAGGTGCAAAAGCACAATCCTGAAACCGCTGATATGCTGTTCTAGGCTGTGTGTGTGACGCTGTCTCTCTCCTCCGCTGTGTGTGTGACGCTGTCTCTCTCCTCCGCTGTGTGTGTGACGCTGTCTCTCTCCTCCGCTGTGTGTGTGACGCTGTCTCTCTCCTCCGCTGTGTGTGTGACGCTGTCTCTCTCCTCCGCTGTGTGTGTGACGCTGTCTCTCTCCTCCGCTGTGTGTGTGACGCTGTCTCTCTCCTCCGCTGTGTGTGTGACGCTGTCTCTCTCCTCCGCTGTGTGTGTGACGCTGTCTCTCTCCTCCGCTGTGTGTGTGACGCTGTCTCTCTCCTCCGCTGTGTGTGTGACGCTGTCTCTCTCCTCCGCTGTGTGTGTGACGCTGTCTCTCTCCTCCGCTGTGTGTGTGACGCTGTCTCTCTCCTCCGCTGTGTGTGTGACGCTGTCTCTCTCCTCCGCTGTGTGTGTGACGCTGTCTCTCTCCTCCGCTGTGTGTGTGACGCTGTCTCTCTCCTCCGCTGTGTGTGTGACGCTGTGTCTCTCCTCCGCTGTGTGTGTGACGCTGTCTCTCTCCTCCGCTGTGTGTGTGACGCTGTCTCTCTCCTCCGCTGTGTGTGTGACGCTGTCTCTCTCCTCCGCTGTGTGTGTGACGCTGTCTCTCTCCTCCGCTGTGTGTGTGACGCTGTCTCTCTCCTCCGCTGTGTGTGTGACGCTGTCTCTCTCCTCCGCTGTGTGTGTGACGCTGTGTCTCTCCTCCGCTGTGTGTGTGACGCTGTCTCTCTCCTCCGCTGTGTGTGTGACGCTGTCTCTCTCCTCCGCTGTGTGTGTGACGCTGTCTCTCTCCTCCGCTGTGTGTGACGCTGTCTCTCTCCTCCGCTGTGTGTGTGACGCTGTCTCTCTCCTCCGCTGTGTGTGTGACGCTGTCTCTCTCCTCCGCTGTGTGTGTGACGCTGTGTCTCTCCTCCGCTGTGTGTGTGACGCTGTCTCTCTCCTCCGCTGTGTGTGTGACGCTGTCTCTCTCCTCCGCTGTGTGTGTGACGCTGTCTCTCTCCTCCGCTGTGTGTGTGACGCTGTGTCTCTCCTCCGCTGTGTGTGTGACGCTGTCTCTCTCCTCCGCTGTGTGTGTGACGCTGTGTCTCTCCTCCGCTGTCTCTCTCCTCCGCTGTGTGTGTGACGCTGTGTCTCTCCTCCGCTGTGTGTGTGACGCTGTCTCTCTCCTCCGCTGTGTGTGTGACGCTGTCTCTCTCCTCCGCTGTGTGTGTGACGCTGTCTCTCTCCTCCGCTGTGTGTGTGACGCTGTGTCTCTCCTCCGCTGTGTGTGTGACGCTGTCTCTCTCCTCCGCTGTGTGTGTGACGCTGTCTCTCTCCTCCGCTGTGTGTGTGACGCTGTGTCTCTCCTCCGCTGTGTGTGTGACGCTGTGTCTCTCCTCCGCTGTGTGTGTGACGCTGTCTCTCTCCTCCGCTGTGTGTGTGACGCTGTCTCTCTCCTCCGCTGTGTGTGACGCTGTCTCTCTCCTCCGCTGTGTGTGTGACGCTGTCTCTCTCCTCCGCTGTGTGTGTGACGCTGTGTCTCTCCTCCGCTGTCTCTCTCCTCCGCTGTGTGTAACGCTGTCTCTCTCCTCCGCTGTGTGTGTGACGCTGTCTCTCTCCTCCGCTGTGTGTGTGACGCTGTCTCTCTCCTCCGCTGTGTGTGTGACGCTGTCTCTCTCCTCCGCTGTGTGTGTGACGCTGTCTCTCTCCTCCGCTGTGTGTGTGACGCTGTCTCTCTCCTCCGCTGTGTGTAACGCTGTCTCTCTCCTCCGCTGTGTGTGTGACGCTGTCTCTCTCCTCCGCTGTGTGTGTGACGCTGTCTCTCTCCTCCGCTGTGTGTGTGACGCTGTCTCTCTCCTCCGCTGTGTGTGTGACGCTGTCTCTCTCCTCCGCTGTGTGTGTGACGCTGTCTCTCTCCTCCGCTGTGTGTGTAACGCTGTCTCTCTCCTCCGCTGTGTGTGTGACGCTGTCTCTCTCCTCCGCTGTGTGTGTGACGCTGTCTCTCTCCTCCGCTGTGTGTGTGACGCTGTCTCTCTCCTCCGCTGTGTGTGTGACGCTGTCTCTCTCCTCCGCTGTGTGTGTGACGCCGTCTCTCTCCTCCGCTGTGTGTGTGACGTTGTCTCTCTCCTCCGCAGCGTATAAGTGCATCACGGACGAGCGCGAGCAGCTGGAGCAGATGTTGCCGCTGGTGCTGGGACTGATCCTGGGCCTGATCATCGTCATCACGGTCTCTGTGTATCACTTCCACCTGAAGCTGAGCGCTGCACAGCCGCCGCTGCCCCGGGACCGCTCGCTCTACAAGAACATGTGAACGCTCTCTATGCACTCGCCAGATGGCACGCTCCCAATGCACATCATCACATGTTTCCTTTCGGTTAGTGTGTGTGTCGTGTCTCGTAGGATGTTCCGTGTCGAACGCCATCGTCCTCTAACTGCTGCACTCATCACGTGTCCTTTTACACTACAGATGTATACAAATAGAGATATTTAAATTGCTTAAAGGATATAAATAAGGTACAATGATTAATGACGAACGCATATTACTTTATGATTATAAAATATTTCATGTTTTTCAAAATGAGACAATAATGAAATAAATGATTTTGTGTCCATGTAGTTATGTGTGTGTTAGTGTGAACCAGCTCTGAACGACTCTTTTGTGAGGAGTGTTGAACAAGGGCTTTTTCTTTTACATCTGAGGGAAAATCTGAGGTTTATTCTGTCAGAATTATTTTCTAATCGGCATTTCCTAATCTGAGTTTCCCAGTTGAAAATTCCCAGTCGGAGTCATAAACGTTCAGCATGGCGGAGGAGAGAGCGATTGCGGCTGTGACTGATATTCCTTATTAGTTTTTCCACAACAGCCGCATCATCTTGTATTGTTAGTAAAGTCGAGCATATTTACATATAATCATTTGAAGCATATTGTATGTTTTACACACAGAGAAAATAGCATGTGTTAGACTCCAGAACACAGCACTTGAATGAGCTTGTATTCTGCTGTTACATGCGGACATTTCTTACGTCCCACTTCAGGATTATTGCCGCCTTCACGGGATATCGGA
This sequence comes from Tiaroga cobitis, assembly GCA_030578255.1. Lineage (NCBI taxonomy): Eukaryota > Metazoa > Chordata > Actinopteri > Cypriniformes > Leuciscidae > Tiaroga > Tiaroga cobitis. The sequence continues at coordinate 431,469 of CM060610.1, forward strand.
GTTACAGTAAAGAGTTTCCTAGTCGGAAAGTGGACATGAATGCCCTCTCAAGTTGTATTTACTACAGGGAATGCCAGGAATAATTTTGACGCCTGAGTTCCTGAGTTGGGCGAGCCATAAACGTTCAACATGCCAGAGAAGGGAACGATTGCTGTTTATTATTTTTTTCTTTATTAGTTTGACTCTTAAGTAGTTTTTCCACAACAGCCGCATCATCTTGTGTTGTTGTTAAAGTCGTGCATATTTACATATATCAATAATCATTGATGCTGCCTTCACATGCAATTGGACATTTCCTACTTCCCGATTTTGAAGTCGTGATATGCGCTGATGTTCAAAAAGAACAGGACTCATGGAGGACACCAGGTTTGCTCTTGCCTATAAATCATATTAAAGCCAAACGGTATAGAAGATATTTGATTTCGAATAAAATGTAGATATTCAGCATTTTCACTGATATAACCATTGGAAGCATTGCATGTTTTATAAACAATGTGCACTACTTTAACGAAAAGACGAGGCTTTTATGGAAAAAACGAATGGTCATTAGCAGTCAGTGCAGCGATCACTCACTCATTCTCTGTTGAACGTTAATGGCTCGCCCAACTGGGAAACTCAACATTACCTCAGTTTCCTAGTAGTAAGTGTTGAGAGAGTGTTCATGCCCGATTTCCGAGTAGGAAACACGTATTCCCGATCATACCGATCGCACGTGAAGGCAGCGCTAGATCCGTCAGAATGAAACACAGACGAATGGGAAATCAATAAGAAGCGTTCGGACACATCACTGGCATTAAAGATTTCCACAAACGAGCTGCGATCCTCAGATCAATGTCTCGAGTCTCAGACACTGAAGAGTTTATTGATTTGACACTCAATTAAAAACTCTTTCTGTTGGGACGAAGTGATTTATGTTGCAATCCGCTTATAAAACACTGTTTCTCAAGCGTGATTCATCGTGCTTCAGTGTGTGTGTGTGTGTCAGTTAGTGCACACAATACTCATGCTGCAGCTCAAGTCTCATCCAAGCATGTTCATATATTCAATAAACCTTTTTTTTTTGTCAAACTGTTCCTTTTTTATTTTGTACTTTCAAAACTGTACGGGCACATGTATTGTGCATTTACTGTGATGTGTTGATCACGACACAAACTTGATGATTCTCATTCACGAAACAGTTTTATAAGACAGTATAAGAATTATACTTTGCCCAGTTAGGAATATTTTTGTAATATTTTTTCTCAAGATTGCTCCATAGACAATTGAAGAATTCAAATATTCAGAAATCTCAGAAACTTATTTAGGCTACTCACAGTAAATATGCTTCATGCATTTCTTGGGTTGTTTCTAATAAACAAAACAGAAAAAATGATAAAAAATTAATAATGACATGTTTTATACACAGTGATGCTGCCTTCACATGCTATCAGAAAGATTATAAATATGAGTTTCCTACTCGCAATTTCCTAGTCGTCATTTCCTAATCGGAGTTTCCAAATCGGAAATTCCTAGTTAAAAATTCCTAGTCTTCAAATTGCTAGTCTGAGTTTCTATGGGATTAGATTTCGGTCACAATTCTGCGCGCGCAAGATCACATTTTGAGCGCGCAAAATGGCATTTTGCACGCGCGTGAACTGAGTTTTGCGGAGAAATGTTCGTCTCGCAGATAAGAAAATATTTCGAGCGAACGAAAATCAATTTTGCATTTAAAATAAGTATTTGGATGTGCGCAGACGTTCTGTTTCGCATGTGCAAAGTTTCACTTTCTTGCTCCTCTCATACCATCCGTAAGCGCTCTCGAAACGCAGACGGCTCGCGTGCTCAACACAACCCAGCGTTACAATATGCCATAATGCCAGCCAATCAGAGATGAGGCTGCTAAATTCTGATTGGCTAGCTTGAAAACCAATCACAAGACTCCCTGCATCACCGACTGTGGACGAGGAAAAATACATGGTGGACGATGTTTGTTTAATTTGTTTATTGGCTTGAACACTTCTATTTAAGTTCAATTCACAGTTTATTTTTTAGCTTATTTTAAGCTAATTTTCTTTAGCTTATTTTTAATCAAAATCAAATCATACTATTACTGTACATAATGGCATGTCCCAGTGTTTGCTACACCTCAAGACAGAGGTAGTTCTAACTTCTTTCTGAACTGCAAGTTATGTAATTAACATTAGTGAAATATGAATGTGACCGAGCTGTGGTCTCAAATGTAACACACTTTCAGAAATGAAGATGGACAGACTTTTCCCCTTTTAATGAAATAAGTGGGTAAAAACGGTACATCACTCACATCAGAATAAAAAAAAGCCATCAAATAAACGTAGGAATGCAATGTAATAACGTTAAAATAATAATCAATCTACTTCATATCCTTGGAATTAATTAAACAAAAACATTCACAGCAGATGTCATGTAAAAACAACTAAAAAAAAAAAAATTTGAATTATGCGAGTAATTATATAGAAGTCTTGTGGGTCACACACCCAAGATTTTCACTTACAGTTATATTTGCATGTTTGCATTGTTACCCACATGTCTTTCGTTTTTCTTTTTTTTTTGCAGTGAGGGGAACAAGCCTGCACCCCAATGTGCACACTATCCATCCTAAAATAGTAGCTCTATATAAGTATATACAACACAAGTATATAATAGTATATTTTTTTAGTATGATAGTTGTTTTTACAGAACATCTCTGCTGTGAATGTTTGTGTTTACTTGAACTTAAATTGAAGTGTTCAATCCATTAAACAAATTAAACATAAATATCTTCCAGTTCCACCATGTATTTTTCCTCGTCCACAGTCGGTGATTCAGGGAGTCTTGTGATTGGTTTTCAAGCTAGCCAATCAGAATTTAGCAGCCTCATCTCTGATTGGCTGGCATTATGGCATATTGTAACGCTGGGTTGTGTTGAGCACGCGAGCCGTCTGCGCTTCGAGAGCGCTTACGGATGGTATGAGAGGAGCAAGAAAGTGAAACTTTGCACATGCGAAAGAGAACGTCTGCGCACATCCAAATACTTATTTTAAATGCAAAATTGATTTTCGTTCGCTCGAAATATTTTCTTATCTGCGAGACAAACATTTCTCCACAAAACTCAGTTCACGCGCGTGCAAAATGCCATTTTGCGCGCTCAAAATGTGATCTTGCGCGTGCAAAATTGTGACCGAATTCTAACCCCATAAGTTTCCACGCCAGAGTCGGAGTCATAAACGTTCAGCATGACGGAGGAGAGAGCGATTGCGGCTGTGACTGATATTCTTTATTAGTTTTTCCACAACAGCCGCATCATCTTGTATTGTTGTTAAAATCGAGCATATTTACATGTATGAATAATCATTTGAAGCATTTTGTGTGTTTTATACACAGCGAAAATACCATATATTTGACCGAAATTCCAGAATCGTCGGCAAGCTGATAGTGCGTGAATGTTTATATAGTTGTTAAGGAACAGGACGCTACTTTTTATTTAAAATGAAATATCTTCAATACCATCCATCCATCCATCCATCTTCTTCCGCTTCATCCGGGGCCGGGTCGCGGGGGCAGCAGTCTAAGCAGAGATGCCCAGACTTCCCTCTCCCCGGACACTTCCTCCAGCTCTTCTGGGGGGACACCGAGGCGTTCCCAGGCCAGCCGGGAGACATAGTCTCTCCAGCGTGACCTAGGCCTTCCCCGGGGCCTCCGCCCAGTGGGACGTGCCCGGAACACCTCCCCAGGGAGGCGTCCAGGAGGCATCCTGAACAGATGCCCAAGCCACCTCAGCTGACCCCTCTCGATGTGGAGGAGCAGCGGCTCTACTCTGAGCTCCTCCCGAGTGACCGAGCTTCTCACCCTATCTCTAAGGGATCGCCCAGCCACCCTGCGGAGAAAGCTCATTTCGGCCGCCTGTATCCGGGATCTTGTCCTTTCGGTCATGACCCAAAGCTCATGACCATAGGTGAGAGTAGGAACGTAGATTGACCGGTAAATCGAGAGCTTTGCCTTACGGCTCAGCTCCTTCTTCACCACAACAGACCGGTACATCGACCGCATTGCTGCAGAAGCTGCACCGATCCGTCTGTCAATCTCCCGTTCCATCCTTCCCTCACTCGTGAACAAAACCCCAAGATACTTAAACTCCTCCACTTGAGGAAGGATTTCTCCACCAACCTGAAGTGGGCAAGCCACCCTTTTCCGACTGAGGACCATGGCCTCGGATTTGGAGGTGCTGATTTTCATCCCAGCCGCTTCACACTCGGCTGCAAACCCTCCCAGTGCATGCTGAAGGTCCTGGTGTGAAGGGGCCAACATGACAACATCATCCGCAAAGAGCAGAGACGAAATCACGTGGTCCCCAAACCTGACACCCCCCGGCCCCTGGCTGCGCCTAGAAATTCTGTCCATAAAAATTATGAACAGAACCGGCGACAAAGGGCAGCCCTGCCGGAGTCCAACATGCACTGGGAAGAAGTCTGACTTATTACCGGCAATGCGAACCAAGCTCCTGCTTCGGTCATATAGGGACCGGACAGCCCTTAGCAAAGGACCCCGGACCCCATACTCCCGGAGCACCCTCCACAGGCCGCCTCGGGGGACACAGTCGAATGCCTTCTCCAAATCCACAAAACACATGTGGACTGGTTGGGCAAACTCCCATGAACCCTCCAGCACCCTGTAGAGAGTATAGAGCTGGTCCAGTGTTCCACGGCCCGGACGAAAACCACACTGTTCCTCCTGAATCCGAGGTTCCACTATCGGCCGTATTCTCCTCTCCAGTACCCTGGCATAGACTTTCCCAGGGAGGCTGAGAAGTGTGATCCCCCTGTAGTTGGAACACACCCTCCGGTCCCCCTTCTTAAAAAGGGGAACCACCACCCCGGTCTGCCATCCCAGTGGCACTGTCCCCGACTGCCACGCGATGCTGCAGAGGCGTGTCAACCAAGACAGCCCCACAACATCCAGAGACTTGAGGTATTCAGGGCGGATCTCATCCACCCCCGGTGCCTTGCCACCGAGGAGTTTCTTGACTACCTCGGTGACCTCAGCAAGGGTGATGGACGAGTCCACCTCTGAGCCCTCAGCCTCTGCTTCCTCAATGGAAGACGTGACGGTGGGATTGAGGAGATCCTCGAAGTATTCCTTCCACCGTCCGACGACATCCCCAGTTGAGGTCAACAGCCGCCCACCCCTACTGTAAACAGCATTGGTGGGGGACTGTTTCCCCCCCCTGAGGCGCCGGACAGTTTGCCAGAATCTCTTCGTGGCCAGCCGATAGTCCTTCTCCATGGCCTCACCGAACTCCTCCCATCTATCTTATAGATCTCCTCATAACTATCTTCAATACATTTGGCTTTAATAAGATTTTCTTAGAAATAGGCAGGAATAAACCTGGTGTCCTCCATGATTCACAGCAGCGCCATCTTTGATTGTAAGCGATGCTGTGAGGGATAGACATACATCTCTTCAGTGGGTTATACTGGTCTCTAATGTGCTTTTGGATTGTTCTGGATTGTTTTGTCAGTAGACAAAAAAGAAGAAGAAAACCCCAGACAGCATGAGCTGTGGGAACTCATACCTGGTCTACAGAGGTGGAAAGTAACGAATTACATTTACTCGCGTTACGTAATTAAGTTGTTTTTTTGTGTAGGCCTACTTCTACTTTTTAAATTAGTTTTTAAAATCTGTACTTATACTTTTACTTAAGTACGTTTTGTTTGAAGTATTTTACTTCGCTACATTTGAAATCATCCGTTAGGCTACTGAGTACAAAATAATAATAAAAGGGAGAGAAAAAAAAAATCACACTCCGGAAACTACAGCATTGGTTGAAGGGCGGGAGAACAAACGCGCAAGAAAGGTGACGCAGACCCAGCTGAAGCTGAAAGCGAAGCGCCCTCGAATTCTTATGAAGCGGATTATGGCCAGTATGAAAATACTTTGTAGAAAAAAACGTGGTTGTCCTCGAGGATAAATATCCGATTTGCAAAAAATGTGGACGCAAAGTGGCTGAAAAAGGAGGATACATAGGACACACCATCCCTCCTGCAGATAAAGGTATGTCCCGATTATAATTTAAGGCCGAATGATTTACGTGATGCTGAGGGAATCCCAGAATCCAGTCATGAAAATGGAATTCACATAACGCAGATGTCACGTAAAACACGCAAAATAATGGATGCATGAATACATGGAAAGTATAACTGTGCAATAAATCCAATCGCGACATGGTCTGTGAACATTTAAGCACAAAAATACTGCATGTAAATATATCCCTATTTGTTCTGCTGAGCTGCGCCGCTTTTTCTACTAACTTACATACTCAAGTAGGCGTGACGTTTCATGGTGTGTTCAGCGTCTCACAAACAATTTGAGGATATGAATACATGAACATTTCCAGAGCTGCTCTGAGAGAACGCCTAAATGAGCATTTTCATCATTTTATTTGAGAAAAACAAAACCATTGTCAATACACTTTGAAACACTTTTCTACATTTTTGGTCTTCACTACAACCCGTCAAAATAAAAGTTCGGTTTTACTAGGAGAAATTATGACAGAAATATATTACTATTCTACTTCTCAAAATAATAATAATGACAAGAATAATAATACATTTTATTTAAACATTAAAGGAATATATTTTTTGTCCATGGTTTAATTTAGTAAATCCGTTTTTGCAGCGCTTCCCCAAAAGGACACAAGTTTAAATTTAAATTTGATTACCACCGTTTTTGATAATATATGTGGATTATATCATAAAAAGAAAGATTAATTTTCTGAATGAATAAATTTCATAGGACAATATTATTCTTAAACATTTTAATAGATTAACAACTTATTTTTAACGTTAATAATTTAATTCATTATCAATTATCAAATTTAATTGATTGGACATGTTTTATTGAAATTTAAATTTTTTTAATTAACATAACAAACGAATGGTTTCAAGTTTGTTATAATAAAAAAAAAAAAAATAAAAAAAACTGTTTTCGTTAATTTAACTGTCATTTTAACTGATGATAATAATAATAATAATAACCATAATTTAATAATACAGTTTATTTATTTAATAATTGATTAATACTGTAAACCGTGATATTTTCACGTTATCATACTGTGAAAATCTCCTACCATTACAACCCTACACGGGCGAGTCCCCCACCCCCGCTGTTAAAAAAGTAGAGTAAATTTTAAATAAGCTACTTTTTACTTTTACTTACCGTAAGTAGATTTTTTGACTGCTAATTTTACTTGTACTTAATTAAGTAAAATTTAATTGAAGTAGTAGTACTTTTACTTGAGTAGAATATTTTATTAAGTCAAGTCAAGTCAAGTCATCTTCATTTATATAGCGCTTTTAACAATGGATTGTTTCAAAGCAGCTTTACAGAGATAAACATATAATTTAAGGTAACAGAGATTGTTTTGGCTTTATAGCGGTTCTTGAATAATGTTATTTCCAGCTAAAGTTAACTTTGATTGATTCACCTCCGTCGAAATGATCAGACTTTAAACCCGAACCTGTGATTAACGCTGACGGCGTTCACATGCTCATTCAGAATTGATTCTATAGTTATGTGCTTTTAAAATATGTGCGCAGGTTTGTAATTCATACAACCCAGCCTAAACAAACTACTTTTCTTGCCTATAAATTTTGATACAGAATTTTGTTTATTTATTACTCTTTCCACCACCTCTGCTGGTCTAGGAGCATTACACCGCTTTACACAGTAAGCCTGTCGCTCAGTGTGGCGCTGCTCTGGATAAGGTCTACTGTTTCAGACAACAGAGCACTAGAACACGACGATCACATCATGACCTCAGGACGAGCTCCTTCCACAGACACATGTGAAAATATATTATTCATATGAACTATTTTAGTTTTCATGTGTGAGTTTATATACCTCTAAAATAAATGAATAACAGTCTGAAACAGAAGTAGGCTGTTTTGTTTCGTGTCCTCTATCTCACATCAACGGTTTCCAGCAAGAACATTCTCCTATAAACATATTAAGATTTCTCAGTGCCTCATTTGTTGTAGTACAGTACATTACTGTCATTATATTCTTAAAAACCATTACAAGAGAATAAAAGGATTTTTCACCAATCTCACTTTTAGGATGTATTTGAAGACCTGCAGATGTTTGAGACTCTAGAGGAAAGTGAATCTGCAGAATCATGTTTTAAACAAGAGCTCCAAAAATAATTCAAGCTGCAATAAACTTCAAATATACTGGTTTAATATTTATTATTGATCTTGATTAGTATGTCAGTAGAGTATATTAATAGTCATTCAGTTTTCATATACGAGAAGTTCTGTGGAGAAAATGAAGGTAAAAGACACTGTGTGTGTGTGTGTGTGTGTGTGTGTGAGTGTGCGTGTGTGTGTGTGTGTGTGTGTGTGTGTGAGAAAGAGTGTGTGTGTGTGTGTGTGGTGTGTGTGTGTGTGTGTGTGTGTGTGTGTATGTGTGTGTGTGTGTGTGTGTGTTTGTGTTTATAAGGGCTTAAAGCCAAACAGAATGCTGATAAAAACCCATGATGGCACGTGGACATATTTGTGATTTTATTGAAAGCAGCTTTCAGTGACACACATGCGAGATCACGGTACAAAAGCAACATGACGGCTGGATCTGTATATTTCTACAGGTGAAACACACGTTCATATTTACAGATCACAGTGACCAATGAGACACAGGTGAGACTAGAAAACACGCGTGATCGATTATTGTGCCAAACACGTTAATATTGCTAGAGGTCGGATGAACGAATGAAGTGTTGGTGGTTTAAACACACGGGCGACGGCAGACGGTGAGAATGAGATGGAAAAGGCCACACTACTGAGAAATCAGAAATCAATACAGCGTAGAAAACTCTGACGGCCGGCAGTATCTACAAATGCAGAATAAATAAATATATTCAGATTCATCTGTCTGCAACAGGGCGTTTAAATGACCATCTTCAAAAAAATTTAATATAAACAGTAGGAAAGTTTTTATTATTATTATTATTATTAATGTTATTTTGCAGAAACTCTCAAGTTCTATGTAACACTGCCCATTTCACCATGGTAACAACACAACAAAAATACTGCTGTTTATCAAAACTGTACAAGTAAAACTTACAATTGCTCTAAAATAGTTAGCGTGAGAAGACGACAGTGAAAAAGACGCTTGTTGGTTAAGAGACTCTATCGTGTGGCCCGACGGATCCGCCGCGGGATCAAACCGAACGCTAGCGGGCCGAGACGCAACTGCACTTCTGTTCCGTCGATGATGAAAGCGTCATGTGACTCCAGCGTCATGTGACCTCAGCGGTGGCGGTAATGGCGCATCAGAGGAATGATGCAGGCCGGCGGCCCGGACAGCTTCAGGAACGGGTTCTGCAGGAGCTCGAGCGCTGATGCACGCTGGGAAGCCTCGCGCACTAGCATCAGGTCCAGGAAGGCTCGTAGGACCGACGACACCTGAAGCGGAACACACACCACAGAAGATGTTCAACACACACCTGACGTCACGTGATCTGAGTCAGATGATCATACTGACCTAATATCGCTTTTATTGTCCATGTAAACAGAGTTTATTGTGAAAGCTTGTTTCCACTACAGAATGACCAAATAAAAAAGCTAATTGCGACTTTTTATCTCACAATTGTGTGATATAAAGTCAGAATTGCGTGATATAATGTCGCAATTGCGAGAAAAAAACTCGAAATTCTTACTTTTTTTAATCTCAGAATTGCATGTTTATATCTCACAATTCTGACTTTTTTTCTCAAAATTGTGTAATATAAAGTCGCAATTGCGAGTTATAAAGTCAGAATTGCGTGATATAATGTCGCAATTGCGAGAAAAAAACTCGAAATTCTTACTTTTTTTCATCTCAGAATTGCATGTTTATATCTCACAATTCTGACTTTTTTTCTCAAAATTGTGTAATATAAAGTCGCAATTGCGAGTTATAAAGTCAGAATTGTGTTATAAAAGTCAGAATTGCGTGACAAAGTCAGAATTGCGAGATATAAAGTCAGAATTGCGAGATATAAAGTCAGAATTGTGAGATATAAAGTCAGAATTATGAGATATAAAGTCAGAATTGCGAGATATAAAGTCAGAATTGCGAGATATAAAGTCAGAATTGCGAGATATAGTCAGAATTGCGAGATATAAAGTCAGAATTGCGAGATAAAAAGTCAGAATTGCGAGATAAAAAGTCAGAATTGTGAGATATAAAGTCAGAATTGTGAGATATAAAGTCAGAATTGCGAGATATAAAGTCAGAATTGCGAGATATAAAGTCAGAATTGCGAGATATAAAGTCAGAATTGCGAGATATAGTCAGAACTGTGAGATATAAAGTCAGAATTGTGAGATATAAAGTCAGAATTATAAAGTCAGAATTGCGAGATATAAAGTCAGAATTGCGAGATATAAAGTCAGAATTGTGAGATATAAAGTCAGAATTGTGAGATATAAAGTCAGAATTATAAAGTCAGAATTGTCAAGTCAAGTCAAGTCATCTTCATTTATATAGCGCTTTTAACAATGGATTGTTTCAAAGCAGCTTTACAGAGATAAACATATAATTTAAGGTAACAGATTGTTTTGGCATTATAGCGGTTCTTGAATAATGTTATTTCCAGCTAAAGTTAAATTGTGAGATATAAAGTCAGAATTGCGAGATAAAAAGTCAGAATTGTGAGATATAAAGTCAAAATTGTGAGATATAAAGTCAGAATTGCGAGATATGAAGTCAGAATTGCGAGATATAAAGTCAGAATTGTGAGATATAAAGTCAGAATTGCGAGATAAAGTCAGAAATGTGGGATATAAAGTCAGAATTGCGAGATATAAAGTCAGAATTGCGAGATAAAGTCAGAATTGCGAGATATAAAGTCAGAATTGTGAGATATAAAGTCAGAATTGCGAGATATAAAGTCAAAATTGCTAAATATAAAGTCAGAATTGCGAGATATAAAGTCAGAATTGCGAGATATAAAGTCAGAATTGCGAGATATAAAGTCAGAATTGCGAGATATAGTCAGAATTGTGAGATATAGTCAGAATGGTGAGATATATAGTCAGAATTATAAAGTCAGAATTGCGAGATATAAAGTCAGAATTGCGAGATATAAAGTCAGAATTGCGAGATATAAAGTCAGAATTATAAAGTCAGAATTGTGAGATATATAGTCAGAATTATAAAGTCAGAATTGCGAGATATAAAGTCAGAATTGCGAGATATAAAGTCAGAATTATAAAGTCAGAATGGTGAGATATATAGTCAGAATTATAAAGTCAGAATTGCGAGATATAAAGTCAGAATTGCGAGATATAAAGTCAGAATTGCGAGATATAAAGTCAGAATTGCGAGATATAAAGTCAGAGTTGCGAGATATAAAGTCAGAATTGCGAGATATAAAGTCAGAATTGCGAGATATAAAGTCAGATTTGCGAGATATAAAGTCAGAATTGCGAGATATAAAGTCAGAGTTGCGAGATATAAAGTCAGAATTGTGAGATATAAAGTCAGAATTGTGAATTATGAAGTCAAAATTACGAGATATAAAGTCAGAATTGCGAGATATAAAGTCAGAATTGTGAGTAATAAAGTCAAAATTGCGAGATATAAAGTCAGAATTGCGAGATATAAAGTCAGAATTGTGAATTATAAAGTCAAAATTGCGAGATATAAAGTCAGAATTGCGAGATTTAAAGTCAGAATTGTGAGTAATAAAGTCAAAATTCGGACATATAAAGTCAGAATTGCGAGATATAAAGTCAGAATTGCGAAATATAAAGTCAGAATTGCGAGATAGAAAGTAAAAATTGCGAGATATAAAGTCAGAATTGTGAGATATAAAGTCAGAATTGCGAGATATAAAGTCAGAATTGCGAGATATAAAGTCAGAATTGCGAGAAATAAAGTCAGAATTGTGAGATATAAAGTCAGAGTTGCGAGATATAAAGTCAGAATTGGGAGATATAGTCAAATTTGCGAGATATAAAGTCAGAATTGTGAGATATAAAGTCAGAATTGCGAGATATAAATTCAGAATTGCGAGATAGAAAGTCAGAATTGCGAGATAGAAAGTCAGAATTGTGAGATAGAAAGTCAGAATTGTGAGATAGAAAGTCAGAATTGTGAGATATAGTCAGAATTGTGAGATAGAAAGTCAGAATTGTGAGATATAGTCAGAATTGTGAGATATAAAGTCAGAATTGCGAGATATAAAGTCAGAATTGTGAGATATAGTCAGAATTGTGAGATATAAAGTCAGAATTGCGAGATATAAAGTCAGAATTATAAAGTCAGAATTGCGAGATATAAAGTCAGAATTGCGAGATATAAAGTCAGATTTGCGAGATATAAAGTCAAAAGTGCGAGATATAAAGTCAGAAGTGGGAGATATAGTCAGAATTGTGAGTAATAGTCAAAATTGCGAGATATAAAGTCAGAATTGCGACATATAAAGTCAGAATTGTGAGATATAAAGTCAGAATTGCGAGATATAAAGTCAGATTTGCGAGATATAAAGTCAAAAGTACGAGATATAAAGTCAGAATTGCCACATATAAAGTCAGAATTGCGAAATATAAAGTCAGAATGGCGAGATATAAAGTCAGAATTGTGAGATATAAAGTCAGAATTGCGAGATATAAAGTCAGAATTGCGAGATATAAAGTCAGAATTGCGAGATATAAAGTCAGAATTGCGAGATAGAAAGTCAGAATTGTGAGAAAGAAAGTCAGAATTGTGAGATATAGTCAGAATTGTGAGATATAAAGTCAGAATTGTAAGATATAAAGTCAGAATTGCGAGATATAAAGTCAGAATTATAAAGTCAGAATTGCGAGATATAAAGTCAGAATTGCGAGATATAAAGTCAGAATTGTGAGTAAAGTCAAAATTGCGAGATATAAAGTCAGAATTGCGAGATATAAAGTCAGAATTGTGAGTTATAAAGTCAGAATTGTAAGTAATAAAGTCAAAATTCGGAGATATAAAGTCAGAATTGCGAGATATAGTCAGAATTGCGAGATATAAAGTCAGAATTGCGAGATATGAAGTCCGAATTGTAAGATATAAAGTCAAAATTGCGAGATATAAAGTCAGAATTGCGAGATATAAAGTCAGAATTGCGAGATATAAAGTCAGAATTGCGAGATATAAAGTCAGATTTGCGAGATATAAAGTCAAAAGTGCGAGATATAAAGTCAGAAGTGGGAGATATAGTCAGAATTGTGAGTAATAGTCAAAATTGCGAGATATAAAGTCAGAATTGCGACATATAAAGTCAGAATTGTGAGATATAAAGTCAGAATTGCGAGATATAAAGTCAGATTTGCGAGATATAAAGTCAGAAGTGCGAGATATAAAGTCAGAAGTGGGAGATATAGTCAGAATTGTGAGTAATAGTCAAAATTGCGAGATATAAAGTCAGAATTGCGACATATAAAGTCAGAATTGTGAGATATAAAGTCAGAATTGCGAGATATAAAGTCAGATTTGCGAGATATAAAGTCAAAAGTGCGAGATATAAAGTCAGAATTGCGACATATAAAGTCAGAATTGCGAAATATAAAGTCAGAATTGCGAGATATAAAGTCAGAATTGTGAGATATAAAGTCAGAATTGCGAGATATAAAGTCAGAATTGCGAGATATAAAGTCAGAATTGCGAGATATAAAGTCAGAATTGCGAGATAGAAAGTCAGAATTGTGAGAAAGAAAGTCAGAATTGTGAGATATAGTCAGAATTGTGAGATATAAAGTCAGAATTGTGAGATATAAAGTCAGAATTGCGAGATATAAAGTCAGAATTATAAAGTCAGAATTGCGAGATATAAAGTCAGAATTGCGAGATATAAAGTCAGAATTGTGAGTAAAGTCAAAATTGCGAGATATAAAGTCAGAATTGCGAGATATAAAGTCAGAATTGTGAGTTATAAAGTCAGAATTGTAAGTAATAAAGTAAAAATTCGGAGATATAAAGTCAGAATTGCGAGATATGAAGTCCGAATTGTAAGATATAAAGTCAAAATTGCGAGATATAAAGTCAGAATTGCGAGATATAAAGTCAGAATTGTGAGTTATAAAGTCAAAATTCGGAAATACAAAGTCAGAATTGCGAGATATAAAGTCAGAATTGCGAGATATAAAGTCAGAATTGCGAGATAGATAGTCAGAATTGCGAGATAGAAAGTCAGAATTGTGAGATAAAGTCAGAATTGCGAGATATAAAGTCAGAATTGCGAGATAGAAAGTCAGAATTGCGAGATATAAAGTCAGAATTGCGAGATAGAAAGTCAGAATTGCGAGATATAAAGTCAGAATTGCGAGATCGAAAGTCACAATTGCGAGATATAAAGTCAGAATTGCGAGATATAAAGTCAGAATTGTGAGATAGAAAGTCAGAATTGCGAGATAGAAAGTCAGAATTGCGAGATAGAAAGTCAAAAGTGCGAGATATAATTCTGACTATATCTCGCAATTCTGACTTTATATCTCCGAATTTTGACTTTATTACTTACAATTCTAACTTTAAAACTCACAATTCTGACTTTATATCTCGCAATTCTGACTTTATATCTCGCAATTTTGACTTTACTCACAATTCTGACTTTATATCTCGCAATTCTGACTTTATATCTCGCAATTCTGACTTTATAATTCTGACTTTATATCTCACAATTCTGACTTTATATCTCACAATTCTGACTTTATATCTCACAATTCTGACTATATCTCACAATTCTGACTTTCTTTCTCGCAATTCTGACTTTATATCTCGCAATTCTGACTTTATATCTCACAATTCTGACTTTATATCTCGCAATTCTGACTTTATATTTCGCAATTCTGACTTTATATCTCGCACTTTTGACTTTATATCTCGCAAATCTGACTTTATATCTCGCAATTCTGACTTTATATCTCACAATTCTGACTTTATATGTCGCAATTCTGACTTTATATCTCGCAATTTTGACTATTACTCACAATTCTGACTATATCTCCCACTTTTGACTTTATATCTCGCACTTTTGACTTTATATCTCGCAAATCTGACTTTATATCTCGCAATTCTGACTTTATATCTCACAATTCTGACTTTATATGTCGCAATTCTGACTTTATATCTCGCAATTTTGACTATTACTCACAATTCTGACTATATCTCCCCCTTCTGACTTTATATCTCGCACTTTTCACTTTATATCTCGCAAATCTGACTTTATATCTCGCAATTCTGACTTTATATCTCGCAATTCTGACTTTATAATTCTGACTTTATATCTCGCAATTCTGACTTTATATCTCACAATTCTGACTATATCTCACAATTCTGACATTATATCTCGCAATTCTGACTTTATATCTCACAATTCTGACTATATCTCACAATTCTGACTTTCTATCTCACAATTCTGACTATATCTCACAATTCTGACTTTCTATCTCACAATTCTGACTTTCTATCTCACAATTCTGACTTTATATCTCGCAATTCTGACTTTATATCTCGCAATTCTGACTTTCTATCTCGCAATTCTGAATTTATATCTCGCAAATTTGACTATATCTCCCAATTCTGACTTTATATCTCGCAACTCTGACTTTATATCTCGCAATTCTGACTTTATATCTCGCAATTCTGACTTTATATCTCGCAATTCTGACTTTATATCTCGCAATTCTGACTTTATAATTCTGACTTTATATCTCTCAATTCTGACTTTATATCTCACAATTCTGACTTTATATCTCGCAATTCTGACTTTATATCTCACAATTCTGACTTTATTTCTCGCAATTCTGACTTTATATCTCGCAATTCTGACTTTATATCTCGCAATTCTGACTTTATATCTCACAATTCTGACTTTATATCTCGCAATTCTGACTTTATATCTCGCAATTCTGACTATATCTCGAAATTCGGACTTTATATCTCGCACTTTTGACTTTATATCTCGCAAATCTGACTTTATATCTCGCAATTCTGACTTTATATCTCACAATTCTGACTTTATATGTCGCAATTCTGACTTTATATCTCGCAATTTTGACTATTACTCACAATTCTGACTATATCTCCCCCTTCTGACTTTATATCTCGCACTTTTGACTTTATATCTCGCAAATCTGACTTTATATCTCGCAATTCTGACTTTATATCTCGCAATTCTGACTTTATAATTCTGACTTTATATCTCGCAATTCTGACTTTATATCTCACAATTCTGACTATATCTCACAATTCTGACTTTATATCTCGCAATTCTGACTTTATATCTCACAATTCTGACTATATCTCACAATTCTGACTTTCTATCTCACAATTCTGACTATATCTCACAATTCTGACTTTCTATCTCACAATTCTGACTTTCTATCTCACAATTCTGACTTTATATCTCGCAATTCTGACTTTATATCTCGCAATTCTGACTTTCTATCTCGCAATTCTGAATTTATATCTCGCAAATTTGACTATATCTCCCAATTCTGACTTTATATCTCGCAATTCTGACTTTATATCTCGCAATTCTGACTTTATATCTCGCAATTCTGACTTTATAATTCTGACTTTATATCTCTCAATTCTGACTTTATATCTCGCAATTCTGACTTTATATCTCACAATTCTGACTTTATTTCTCGCAATTCTGACTTTATATCTCGCAATTCTGACTTTATATCTCGCAATTCTGACTTTATATCTCACAATTCTGACTTTATATCTCGCAATTCTGACTTTATATCTCGCAATTCTGACTTTATATCTCGCAATTCTGACTTTATATCTCGCAATTCTGACTTTATATCTCGCAATTCTGACTTTATATCTCGCAATTCTGACTTTATAATTCTGACTTTATATCTCTCAATTCTGACTTTATATCTCGCAATTCTGACTTTATATCTCACAATTCTGACTTTATTTCTCGCAATTCTGACTTTATATCTCGCAATTCTGACTTTATATCTCGCAATTCTGACTTTATATCTCACAATTCTGACTTTATATCTCGCAATTCTGACTTTATATCTCGCAATTCTGACTATATCTCGCAATTCGGACTTTATATCTCGCAATTCTGACTTTATATCTCGCAATTCTGACTTTATATCTCGCAATTCTGACTTTATATCTCGCAATTCTGACTTTCTATCTCGCAATTCTGACTTTATATCTCGCAATTCTGACTTTATATCTCACAATTTTGACTTTATATCTCGCAATTCTGACTTTCTATCTCGCAATTCTGACTTTCTATCTTGCAATTCTGACTTTATATCTCGCAATTCTGACTTTATATTTCCGAATTTTGACTTTATAACTCACAATTCTGACTTTATATCTCGCAATTCTGACTTTATATCTCGCAAATTTGACTTTATATCTTACAATTCGGACTTCATATCTCGCAATTCTGACTATATCTCGCAATTCTGACTTTATATCTCCGAATTTTGACTTTATTACTTAAAATTCTGACTTTATAACTCACAATTCTGACTTTATATCTCGCAATTCTGACTTTATATCTCGCAATTTTGACTTTACTCACAATTCTGACTTTATATCTCGCAATTCTGACTTTATATCTCGCAATTCTGACTTTATAATTCTGACTTTATATCTCGCAATTCTGACTTTATATCTCACAATTCTGACTTTATATCTTACAATTCTGACTATATCTCACAATTCTGACTTTCTTTCTCAGAATTCTGACTTTCTATCTCGCAATTCTGACTTTATATCTCGCAATTCTGACTTTATATCTCGCAATTCTGACTTTATATCTCACAATTTTGACTTTATATCTTACAATTCGGACTTCATATCTCGCAATTCTGACTATATCTCGCAATTCTGACTTTATATCTCCGAATTTTGACTTTATTACTTACAATTCTGACTTTATAACTCACAATTCTGACTTTATATCTCGCAATTCTGACTTTATATCTCACATATCTGACTATATCTCACAATTCTGACTTTATATCTCGCAATTCTGACTTTATATCTCACAATTCTGACTATATCTCACAATTCTGACTTTATATCTCGCAATTCTGACTTTATATCTCACAATTCTGACTATATCTCACAATTCTGACTTTCTATCTCACAATTCTGACTATATCTCACAATTCTGACTTTCTATCTCACAATTCTGACTTTCTATCTCACAATTCTGACTTTATATCTCGCAATTCTGACTTTATATCTCGCAATTCTGACTTTCTATCTCGCAATTCTGAATTTATATCTCGCAAATTTGACTATATCTCCCAATTCTGACTTTATATCTCGCAACTCTGACTTTATATCTCGCAATTCTGACTTTATATCTCGCAATTCTGACTTTATATCTCGCAATTCTGACTTTATATCTCGCAATTCTGACTTTATAATTCTGACTTTATATCTCTAAATTCTGACTTTATATCTCGCAATTCTGACTTTATTTCTCGCAATTCTGACTTTATATCTCTAAATTCTGACTTTATATCTCACAATTCTGACTTTATTTCTCGCAATTCTGACTTTATAATTCTGACTTTATATCTCTCAATTCTGACTTTATATCTCGCAATTCTGACTTTATATCTCACAATTCTGACTTTATTTCTCGCAATTCTGACTTTATATCTCGCAATTCTGACTTTATATCTCGCAATTCTGACTTTATATCTCACAATTCTGACTTTATATCTCGCAATTCTGACTTTATATCTCGCAATTCTGACTATATCTCGAAATTCGGACTTTATATCTCGCAATTCTGACTTTATATCTCGCAATTCTGACTTTATATCTCGCAATTCTGACTTTATATCTCGCAATTCTGACTTTCTATCTCGCAATTCTGACTTTATATCTCGCAATTCTGACTTTATATCTCACAATTTTGACTTTCTATCTCGCAATTCTGACTTTCTATCTCGCAATTCTGACTTTCTATCTTGCAATTCTGACTTTATATCTCACAATTCTGACTTTATATTTCCGAATTTTGACTTTATAACTCACAATTCTGACTTTATATCTCGCAATTCTGACTTTATATCTCGCAATTTTGACTTTATATCTTACAATTCGGACTTCATATCTCGCAATTCTGACTATATCTCGCAATTCTGACTTTATATCTCCGAATTTTGACTTTATTACTTAAAATTCTGACTTTATAACTCACAATTCTGACTTTATATCTCGCAATTCTGACTTTATATCTCGCAATTTTGACTTTACTCACAATTCTGACTTTATATCTCGCAATTCTGACTTTATATCTCGCAATTCTGACTTTATAATTCTGACTTTATATCTCGCAATTCTGACTTTATATCTCACAATTCTGACTTTATATCTCACAATTCTGACTATATCTCACAATTCTGACTTTCTTTCTCAGAATTCTGACTTTCTATCTCGCAATTCTGACTTTATATCTCGCAATTCTGACTTTATATCTCGCAATTCTGACTTTATATCTCACAATTTTGACTTTATATCTTACAATTCGGACTTCATATCTCGCAATTCTGACTATATCTCGCAATTCTGACTTTATATCTCCGAATTTTGACTTTATTACTTACAATTCTGACTTTATAACTCACAATTCTGACTTTATATCTCGCAATTCTGACTTTATATCTCGCAATTTTGACTTTACTCACAATTCTGACTTTATATCTCGCAATTCTGACTTTATATCTCGCAATTCTGACTTTATAATTCTGACTTTATATCTCGCAATTCTGACTTTATATCTCACAATTCTGACTTTATATCTCACAATTCTGACTATATCTCACAATTCTGACTTTCTTTCTCAGAATTCTGACTTTCTATCTCGCAATTCTGACTTTATATCTCGCAATTCTGACTTTATATCTCGCAATTCTGACTTTATATCTCGCAATTCTGACTTTATATCTCACAATTCTGACTTTATATTTCGCAATTCTGACTTTATGTCGCAATTCTGACTTTATATCTCGCAATTTTGACTATTACTCACAATTCTGACTATATCTCCCACTTCTGACTATATATCTCGCACTTTTGACTTTCTATCTCGCAATTCTGACTTTCTATCTCGCAATTCTGACTTTCTATCTCACAATTCTGACTTTATATCTCGTAATTCTGACTTTCTATCTCGCAATTCTGACTTTCTATCTCGCAATTCTGACTTTCTATCTCGCAATTCTGACTTTCTATCTCGCAATTCTGACTTTATATCTCGCAATTCTGACTTTATATCTCGCAATTCTGACTTTCTATCTCGCAATTCTGACTTTATATCTTACAATTCGGACTTCATATCTCGCAATTCTGACTATATCTCGCAATTCTGACTTTATATCTCCGAATTTTGACTTTATTACTTACAATTCTGACTTTATAACTCACAATTCTGACTTTATATCTCGCAATTCTGACTATATCTCACAATTCTGACTTTCTTTCTTAGAATTCTGACTTTCTATCTCGCAATTCTGACTTTATATCTCGCAATTCTGACTTTATATCTCGCAATTCTGACTTTATATCTCACAATTTTGACTTTATATCTTACAATTCGGACTTCATATCTCGCAATTCTGACTATATCTCGCAATTCTGACTTTATATCTCGCAATTTTGACTTTACTCACAATTCTGACTTTATATCTCGCAATTCTGACTTTATATCTCGCAATTCTGACTTTATAATTCTGACTTTATATCTCGCAATTCTGACTTTATATCTCACAATTCTGACTTTATATCTCACAATTCTGACTATATCTCACAATTCTGACTTTCTTTCTCAGAATTCTGACTTTCTATCTCGCAATTCTGACTTTATATCTCGCAATTCTGACTTTATATCTCACAAAATTCGGAAATATAAAGTCAGAATTGCGAGATATAAAGTCAGAATTATATAAAGTCAGAATTGCGAGATATAAAGTCAAAATTTGGAGATATAAAGTCAGAATTGCGAGATATAAAGTCAGAATTGCGAAATATAAAGTCAGAATTGCAAGATATAAAGTCAGAATTGCGAGATATAAAGTCAGAATTCTGAGATATAAAGTCAGAATTCTGAGATATAAAGTCAGAATTGCGAGATATAAAGTCAGAATTGCGAGATATAAAGTCAGAATTGCGAAATATAAAGTCAGAATTGCGAGATATAAAGTCAGAATTGCGAAATATAAAGTCAGAATTGCGAGATATAATGTCGCAATTGCGAGAAAAAAAATCGAAATTCTTACTTTTTTTATCTCAGAATTGCATGTTTATATCTCACAATTCTGACTTTTTTTCTCAAAATTGTGTAATATAAAGTCGGAATTGCGAGTTATAAAGTCAGAATTGTGAGATATAGTCAGAATTGTGAGATATAAAGTCAGAATTGCGAGATATAAAGTCAGAATTATAAAGTCAGAATTGCGAGATATAAAGTCAGAATTGCGAGATATAAAGTCAGAATTGTCAAGTCAAGTCATCTTCATTTATATAGCGCTTTTAACAATGGATTGTTTCAAAGCAGCTTTACAGAGATAAACATATAATTTAAGGTAACAGATTGTTTTGGCATTATAGCGGTTCTTGAATAATGTTATTTCCAGCTAAAGTTAACTTTGATTGATTCACCTCCGTCGAAATGATCAGACTTTAAACGCGAACCTGTGATTAACGCTGACGGCGTTCACATGCTCATTCAGAATGGATTCTATAGTTATGTGCTTTTTAAAATATGTGCGCAGGTTTATAATTCATACAACCCAGCCTAAACAAACTACTTTTCTTGCCTATAAATTTTGATACAGAATTTTGTTTTATTTTATCACTTCGGGGTACGCGAGCCGGAATTCACAACGCTTTATCTGTAGAGTGGGAAAGGGATCCTCCATAGGGAGAGGATAGTGGACACTTCAGCACTGCATTGTCATCTGGTCCAGGCGGATCTCCTTCGTCAGATCTGGACACGGCCTGGATTCGGCAGGCTGCGGGAAAACCTCGGGATAAACAAAGACACTAATATTAGCGTAGATGCCATTCTTCTTATGATGTAGCGAGTACATCAAGATTTAAGGGAAGTGTTCCCAGTTCCGGCTGACCTAATCTATGCAGCCTAACATTGAATTATAGAAGTCTATAGTGTGTTATGTGTATGCTAGGTCAAAGAGATGTGTTTTTAGTCTAGCTTTGAACTGACAGAGTGTGTCTGCTTCCCGGACAATGGTAGGAAGACTGTTCCAAAGTTTTGGTGCTAAATAGGAAAAGGATCTACCGCCTGCAGTCGATTTAGATATTCTAGGTATTATCAACTGGCCGGAATTTTGAGATCGCAATAGACGTGAAGGACTATAATACGTTAAGAGCTCGCTCAAGTACTGCGGAGCTAAACCATTTAGTGCTTTGTAGGTAATCAACAATATTTTAAAATGTATACGATGTTTAATAGGGAGCCAATGCAGTGTTGACAGAACCGGGCTAATATGGTCATATTTCCTGGTTCTGGTAAGAACTCGAGCTGCGGCGTTTTGAACTAGCTGTAGTTTATTTATTAAGCGTGCAGGGCAACCACCCAGTAGAGCATTACAATAATCTAGCCTTGAGGTCATGAACGCATGAACTAATTGTTCCGCATTTCCCAATGAGAGCATATGGCGTATTTTAGATATATTTTTAAGATGGAAAAATGCAGTTTTACAGATACTAGACACGTGGCTTTCAAAAGAAAGGTTGGTATCAAAGAGCACACCCAGGTTCCTAACCGACGACGAAGACTTGACAGAGCAGCCATCAAGTGTTAGACAGTATTCTGGGTTATTACGTGTGGAAGTTTTTTGTCCAATAATTAGAATCTCTGTCTTTTCAGAATTTAGTAGTAGGAAATTACTAGTCATCCAATTTTTTATATCAGCTATGCATTCCGTTAATTTTGTGAATTGGTAAGTTTCGTTGGGTTTTGAAGAAATATACAGCTGAGTATCATCGGCATAACAGTGAAAGCTAACTCCATGTTTTCTAATGATATCTCCTAATGGTAGCATGTACAGAGTGAACAGCAACGGTCCTAGTACTGAGCCTTGTGGTACGCCATACTGAACTTGTGATCGATAAGACATCTCTTCATTTACTGCTACAAACTGATAACGGTCAGATAAGTATGATTTAAACCATGCTAGTGCAATTCCACTAATGCCCACATAGTTTTCTAGTCTATTTAAAAGAATGTTGTGGTCAATTGTGTCAAATGCAGCACTAAGATCGAGTAACACTAATAGAGAGATACAACCACGATCGGATGATAAGAGCAAATCATTTGTGACTCTAATGAGAGCGGTCTCAGTACTATGGTACGGTCTAAATCCGGACTGAAAATCCTCGCAGATATCATTTCTTTCTAGAAAGGAACACAGTTGTGAAGATACTGCTTTCTCTAATATCTTTGACAGAAAAGGCAGATTCGAGATCGGCCTGTAATTGACTAATTCTGTAGGATCAAGTTGTGTTTTTTTAACAAGCGGTTTTATCATAGCCAGTTTAAAGGTTTTTGGTACGTATCCTAGAGACAAAGATGAATTAATGATATTAAGAAGAGGATATGTGACCTCTGAAAACATCTCTTTCAGTAGCTTAGTCGGTATAGGATCTAACATACAAGTTGTCGATTTAGATGAATTAACGAGTTTGCTGAATTCTTCCTCTCCTATAGCAACAAATGAATCAAATTTTTCCTCAGGGAGACTACAATGCACTTCCTGATGCGATACTGTGGTAGACGGTTGCATACTTATAATTTTGTCCCTGATATTATCAATCTTATAAGTGAAGAAGTTCATAAAGTCATCACTGCTGTGTTGCTTGGACACTTCTGAGCTTGAAGCTTTCTTTTTCGTTAGTTTAGCCACTGTTTCAAATAAATACCTTGGATTATGTTTATTTTCTTCTAATAGGTTTGAAAAATAAGCAGATCTAGCAGCTTTTAAAGCCTCTCTGTAAGCAATCGAGCTCTCTTTCCACGAAATCCGAAATACCTCTAGTTTAGTTTTCTTCCAGTTGCGCTCCATTTTTCTGGCTGCTCTCTTAAGGGCCCGGGTGTGCTCGCTGTACCACGGCGTTGGGCTATTTTCTTTAATCTTCTTTAAGCGCAACGGAGCAACTGCGTCTAAAGTGCTGGAAAAGAGAGAGTTAAACGTTTCTGTTGCAATATCAAGTTCTTCTAAGCTATCTGGGATGCTGAGATGATGAAACTGATTAGGAAGATTATTGATAAAGCAATCTTTAGTGGCAGAAGTTATAGGTCTAACGTATTTATAACACGGAGTCGGCTTTGCAGCCTTGGCTAAATGTAATTTACATGAGACTAGATAATGATCTGAGATGTCATCGCTCTGCTGCAGAATTTCAACGGCATCAACATCTATTCCATGTGATAATATTAGATCTAGAGTATGATTACGATGATGAGTAGGTCCTGACACGTGTTGTCTAACTCCAATTGAGTTTACAATGTCTTTAAATGCCAATCCCAATGCATCTTTTTCATTATCTACATGTATATTAAAATCACCAACAATTAGTACTTTATCTGCAGCCAATACTAATTCTGATAGAAAGTCCGCAAATTCTTTGATAAAATCTTTATGGTGCCCTGGTGGCCTGTATACAGTAGCCAGCATAATTCTCAAATGTGATTTATCGTTTACACTATATATTTTTACATTAAGCACCAATACTTCAAAAGAAGTATATTTAAAGCTAGATTTCTTAGTGGTTTTGAAAATATTACTATAAATTACAGCAACACCTCCCCCTTTGCCTTTCAGACGAGGTTCATGTTTATAACTGTAATCTTGTGGGGTTGACTCATTTAAAATAATGTAATCGTTTGGTTTTAGCCAGGTTTCTGTCAAACACAGCATATCAAGATTATAATCTGAAATCATATCATTAACTATGAGAGATTTTGAAGTAAGGGATCGAATATTCAGCAACCCAAGCTTTATCATTTGCTCATCTGTATTATATCTGTTTTTTATTTGTTGAACATCAATTAAATTTTTAACCTGACGTTTTTTGGATTTCCAAATTCGGGGAACAGACACAGTCTCTATATGATGACATCTAGGTGAAAGAGACTCTATGTGATGGGATTTATCTGACCTTGGTGACGTGAGGCCGCTAGCAGACGGTCGGTTTAGCCAGTCTGTCTGCTTCCTGACCTGAGCCCCAGATTGTCATGTTTTATCTCTAAGACTATGAGCCAAATTACTAGAGAGAAGAGCAGCACCAGCCCAGGAGGGATGGATACCATCTCTTTTCAACAGATCAGGCTTGCCCCAAAAACTTTTCCAATTGTCTATGAATTTTATATTATTCTGCGGACACCACTTCGACAGCCAACCGTTCAGTGAGGCCAATCGGCTAACTATCTCATCACTCCTGCGTACAGGAAGGGGGCCAGAGTAAATTACAGTGCCTGACATCGTACTTGCGAGTTCACACACCTCTTTAATATTAATTTTGGTGATCTCCGACTGGCGGAGTCGAACATCATTAGTGCCGACATGAATAATGATCTTAGAGAATTTACGTTTAGCATTAGCCAGCACTTTTAAATTTGCTTTGATGTCAGGCGCTCTGGCTCCCGGCAAACATGTGACTATGGTGGCTGGTGTCTCTATTTTCACGTTCCGTGTGATCGAATCACCAATTACCAGGGCACAATCAACAGAATTCTCAGTGGGTGTTTCACTGAGTGGGGCAAATCGGTTTGTTATGGGAATCGGAACGGAAGAGTGGTTCTTTGATCCGCGACTAGAACGATCTCTCACGGTCACCCATCTGCCCTGCTGCACGGGCTCTACTTCAGCCGGAACCGAATCATGTAAAGAGTTCACTATGCTAGGCGCATCCAAAACACTATCTAAAGATCTAGCATTCTTACCATCCTCAATTAAAGTTTGGATGCGTGTCTCTAGTTCTGAAATCTTCTCCGTCAGCCTGACTGTATCCTTGCACTTATCACATATA
This sequence comes from Tiaroga cobitis, assembly GCA_030578255.1. Lineage (NCBI taxonomy): Eukaryota > Metazoa > Chordata > Actinopteri > Cypriniformes > Leuciscidae > Tiaroga > Tiaroga cobitis. The sequence continues at coordinate 457,524 of CM060610.1, forward strand.
AATCCTATATTGCCATCGGAGAAGGCTATACTAAACATATGACATGTGACACAGGTGACAATAACAGGACAAGAAGACATTACTCACCGTGTTTGTTGACTGATTTCTTACTTACCTGGACTTTATGAACTCAAAGGCGCGGGCGCGCAAGAGAAAATAAATAAATAAATGAGCGCACGGGTGGCGCGTTAGCAGGCTAACGTTAGCGAGTTACTAGCGTGCTGTGTTAACAATAACGGAAGCTAGAGATGTAAGGTTAATCTGAGATGTTGGGTAAGCTGTATTTAGTAGTATAAACAACTAGATAGTAAATGATGGCTCAAAACATAAAGAAATACGAGGCTCAGGCGAAGCTTACAGCCTCGAAGCAAACAAACACACAGCAGTCAGCGAGGCAGACAGGAGCAATCGATCAGCGATCAGACAGGAGCAGAGAGATATTGTGAGATATAAAGTCAGAATTGTGAGATATAAAGTCAGAATTGCGAGATATAAAGTCAGAATTGCGAGATATAGTCAGAATTGCGAGATATAAAGTCAGAATTGCGAGATAAAAAGTCAGAATTGCGAGATAAAAAGTCAGAATTGTGAGATATAAAGTCAGAATTGTGAGATATAAAGTCATAATTGCGAGATATAAAGTTAGAATTGCGAGATATAAAGTCAGAATTGTGAGATATAGTCAGAATTGTGAGATATAAAGTCAGAATTGTGAGATAGAAAGTCAGAATTGTGAGATAGAAAGTCAGAATTGTGAGATATAGTCAGAATTGTGAGATATAAAGTCAGAATTGCGAGATATAAAGTCAGAATTGTGAAATATAAAGTCAGAAATGCGAGATATAAAGTCAGAATTATAAAGTCAGAATTGCGAGATATAAAGTCAGAATTGCGAGATATAAAGTCAGATTTGCGAGATATAAAGTCAGAATTGCGAGATATAAAGTCAGAGTTGCGAGATATAAAGTCAGAATTGGGAGATATAGTCAGAATTGCGAGTTATAAAGTCAAAATTGCGAGATATAAAGTCAGAATTGCGAGATATAAAGTCAGAATTGCGAGATATAAAGTCAGAATTGCGAGATATGAAGTCCGAATTGTAAGATATGAAGTCAAAATTGCGAGATATAAAGTCAAAATTGCGAGATATAAAGTCAGAATTGCGAGATATAAAGTCAGAATTGCGAGATATGAAGTCCGAATTGTAAGATATAAAGTCAAAATTGCGAGATATAAAGTCAGAATTGCGAGATATAAAGTCAGAATTGTGAGTTATAAAGTCAAAATTTGGAAATATAAAGTCAGAATTGCGAGATATAAAGTCAGAATTGCGAGATATAAAGTCAGAATTGCGAGATAGAAAGTCAGAATTGCGAGATAGAAAGTCAGAATTGTGAGATATAAAGTCAGAATTGCGAGATATAAAGTCAGAATTGCGAGATAGAAAGTCAGAATTGCGAGACAGAAAGTCAGAATTGCGAGATAGAAAGTCAGAATTGCGAGATAGAAAGTCAGAATTGAGAGATATAAAGTCAGAATTGCAAGATATAAAGTCAGAATTGCGAGATATAGTCAGAATTGCGAGATATAAAGTCAGAATTGCGAGATATAGTCAGAATTGCGAGATATAGTCAGAATTGCGAGATATAAAGTCAGAATTGCAAGATATAAAGTCAGAATTGCGAGATATAAAGTCCGAATTGCGAGATATAGTCAGAATTGCGAGATATAAAGTCAGAATTGCAAGATATAAAGTCAGAATTGCGAGATAGAAAGTCAGAATTACGAGATATAAAGTCAGAATTGTGAGATAGAAAGTCAGAATTGCGAGATAGAAAGCCAGAATTGCGAGATAGAAAGTCAGAATTGCGAGATAGAAAGTCAGAATTGTGAGATATAAAGTCAAAATTGCGAGATATAAAGTCAGAATTGCGAGATATAAAGTCAGAATTGTGAGATAGAAAGTCAGAATTGCGAGATAGAAAGTCAGAATTGCGAAATATAAAGTCAGAATTGCGAGATATAAAGTCAGAATTGTGAGATATAAAGTCAAAATTGCGAGATATAAAGTCAGAATTGCGAGATATAAAGTCAGAATTGCGAGATATAAAGTCAGAAGTGGGAGATATAGTCAGAATTGTGAGTAATAGTCAAAATTGCGAGATATAAAGTCAGAATTGCGACATATAAAGTCCGAATTGCGAGATATAGTCAGAATTGCGAGATATAAAGTCAGAATTGCAAGATATAAAGTCAGAATTGCGAGATAGAAAGTCAGAATTGCGAGATAGAAAGTCAGAATTACGAGATATAAAGTCAGAATTGTGAGATAGAAAGTCAGAATTGCGAGATAGAAAGCCAGAATTGCGAGATAGAAAGTCAGAATTGCGAGATAGAAAGTCAGAATTGTGAGATATAAAGTCAAAATTGCGAGATATAAAGTCAGAATTGCGAGATATAAAGTCAGAATTGTGAGATAGAAAGTCAGAATTGCGAGATAGAAAGTCAGAATTGCGAAATATAAAGTCAGAATTGCGAGATATAAAGTCAGAATTGTGAGATATAAAGTCAAAATTGCGAGATATAAAGTCAGAATTGCGAGATATAAAGTCAGAATTGCGAGATATAAAGTCAGAATTGTGAGATATAAAGTCAGAATTGCGAGATATAAAGTCAGAATTATAAAGTCAGAATTGCGAGATATAAAGTCAGAATTGCGAGATATAAAGTCAGATTTGCGAGATATAAAGTCAGAATTGCGAGATATAAAGTCAGAGTTGCGAGATATAAAGTCAGAATTGGGAGATATAGTCAGAATTGCGAGTTATAAAGTCAAAATTGCGAGATATAAAGTCAGAATTGCGAGATATAAAGTCAGAATTGCGAGATATAAAGTCAGAATTGCGAGATATGAAGTCCGAATTGTAAGATATGAAGTCAAAATTGCGAGATATAAAGTCAGAATTGCGAGATATAAAGTCAGAATTGCGAGATATAAAGTCAGAATTGCGAGATATGAAGTCCGAATTGTAAGATATAAAGTCAAAATTGCGAGATATAAAGTCAGAATTGCGAGATAAAAAGTCAGAATTGCGAGATAAAAAGTCAGAATTGTGAGATATAAAGTCAGAATTGTGAGATATAAAGTCATAATTGCGAGATATAAAGTTAGAATTGCGAGATATAAAGTCAGAATTGTGAGATATAGTCAGAATTGTGAGATATAAAGTCAGAATTGTGAGATAGAAAGTCAGAATTGTGAGATAGAAAGTCAGAATTGTGAGATATAGTCAGAATTGTGAGATATAAAGTCAGAATTGCGAGATATAAAGTCAGAATTGTGAAATATAAAGTCAGAAATGCGAGATATAAAGTCAGAATTATAAAGTCAGAATTGCGAGATATAAAGTCAGAATTGCGAGATATAAAGTCAGATTTGCGAGATATAAAGTCAGAATTGCGAGATATAAAGTCAGAGTTGCGAGATATAAAGTCAGAATTGGGAGATATAGTCAGAATTGCGAGTTATAAAGTCAAAATTGCGAGATATAAAGTCAGAATTGCGAGATATAAAGTCAGAATTGCGAGATATAAAGTCAGAATTGCGAGATATGAAGTCCGAATTGTAAGATATGAAGTCAAAATTGCGAGATATAAAGTCAAAATTGCGAGATATAAAGTCAGAATTGCGAGATATAAAGTCAGAATTGCGAGATATGAAGTCCGAATTGTAAGATATAAAGTCAAAATTGCGAGATATAAAGTCAGAATTGCGAGATATAAAGTCAGAATTGTGAGTTATAAAGTCAAAATTTGGAAATATAAAGTCAGAATTGCGAGATATAAAGTCAGAATTGCGAGATATAAAGTCAGAATTGCGAGATAGAAAGTCAGAATTGTGAGATATAAAGTCAGAATTGCGAGATATAAAGTCAGAATTGCGAGATAGAAAGTCAGAATTGCGAGACAGAAAGTCAGAATTGCGAGATAGAAAGTCAGAATTGCGAGATAGAAAGTCAGAATTGAGAGATATAAAGTCAGAATTGCAAGATATAAAGTCAGAATTGCGAGATATAGTCAGAATTGCGAGATATAAAGTCAGAATTGCGAGATATAGTCAGAATTGCGAGATATAGTCAGAATTGCGAGATATAGTCAGAATTGCGAGATATAAAGTCAGAATTGCAAGATATAAAGTCAGAATTGCGAGATATAAAGTCCGAATTGCGAGATATAGTCAGAATTGCGAGATATAAAGTCAGAATTGCAAGATATAAAGTCAGAATTGCGAGATAGAAAGTCAGAATTACGAGATATAAAGTCAGAATTGTGAGATAGAAAGTCAGAATTGCGAGATAGAAAGCCAGAATTGCGAGATAGAAAGTCAGAATTGCGAGATAGAAAGTCAGAATTGTGAGATATAAAGTCAAAATTGCGAGATATAAAGTCAGAATTGCGAGATATAAAGTCAGAATTGTGAGATAGAAAGTCAGAATTGCGAGATAGAAAGTCAGAATTGCGAAATATAAAGTCAGAATTGCGAGATATAAAGTCAGAATTGTGAGATATAAAGTCAAAATTGCGAGATATAAAGTCAGAATTGCGAGATATAAAGTCAGAATTGCGAGATATAAAGTCAGAAGTGGGAGATATAGTCAGAATTGTGAGTAATAGTCAAAATTGCGAGATATAAAGTCAGAATTGCGACATATAAAGTCCGAATTGCGAGATATAGTCAGAATTGCGAGATATAAAGTCAGAATTGCAAGATATAAAGTCAGAATTGCGAGATAGAAAGTCAGAATTGCGAGATAGAAAGTCAGAATTACGAGATATAAAGTCAGAATTGTGAGATAGAAAGTCAGAATTGCGAGATAGAAAGCCAGAATTGCGAGATAGAAAGTCAGAATTGCGAGATAGAAAGTCAGAATTGTGAGATATAAAGTCAAAATTGCGAGATATAAAGTCAGAATTGCGAGATATAAAGTCAGAATTGTGAGATAGAAAGTCAGAATTGCGAGATAGAAAGTCAGAATTGCGAAATATAAAGTCAGAATTGCGAGATATAAAGTCAGAATTGTGAGATAGAAAGTCAAAATTGCGAGATATAAAGTCAGAATTGCGAGATATAAAGTCAGAATTGCGAGATATAAAGTCAGAATTGTGAGATATAAAGTCAGAATTGCGAGATATAAAGTCAGAATTATAAAGTCAGAATTGCGAGATATAAAGTCAGAATTGCGAGATATAAAGTCAGATTTGCGAGATATAAAGTCAGAATTGCGAGATATAAAGTCAGAGTTGCGAGATATAAAGTCAGAATTGGGAGATATAGTCAGAATTGCGAGTTATAAAGTCAAAATTGCGAGATATAAAGTCAGAATTGCGAGATATAAAGTCAGAATTGCGAGATATAAAGTCAGAATTGCGAGATATGAAGTCCGAATTGTAAGATATGAAGTCAAAATTGCGAGATATAAAGTCAGAATTGCGAGATATAAAGTCAGAATTGCGAGATATAAAGTCAGAATTGCGAGATATGAAGTCCGAATTGTAAGATATAAAGTCAAAATTGCGAGATATAAAGTCAGAATTGCGAGATATAAAGTCAGAATTGTGAGTTATAAAGTCAAAATTCGGAAATATAAAGTCAGAATTGCGAGATATAAAGTCAGAATTGCGAGATAGAAAGTCAGAATTGCGAGATAGAAAGTCAGAATTGTGAGATATAAAGTCAGAATTGCGAGATATAAAGTCAGAATTGCGAGATAGAAAGTCAGAATTGCGAGATAGAAAGTCAGAATTGCGAGATAGAAAGTCAGAATTGCGAGATATAAAGTCAGAATTGCAAGATATAAAGTCAGAATTGCGAGATATAGTCAGAATTGCGAGATATAAAGTCAGAATTGCGAGATATAGTCAGAATTGCGAGATATAGTCAGAATTGCGAGATATAGTCAGAATTGCGAGATATAAAGTCAGAATTGCAAGATATAAAGTCAGAATTGCGAGATATAAAGTCCGAATTGCGAGATATAGTCAGAATTGCGAGATATAAAGTCAGAATTGCAAGATAGAAAGTCAGAATTGCGAGATAGAAAGTCAGAATTGCGAGATATAAAGTCAGAATTGCGAGATATAAAGTCAGAATTGCGAGATATAAAGTCCGAATTGTGAGATATAAAGTCAGAATTGCGAGATATAAAGTCAGAATTGCGAGATATAAAGTCAGAATTGTGAGTTATAAAGTCAAAATTCGGAGATATAAAGTCAGAATTGCGAGATATAAAGTCAGAATTGTGAGATATACAGTCAGAATTGTGAGATATAAAGTCAGAATTGTGAGATAAAAAGTCAGAATTGCGAGATATAAAGTCAGAATTGTGAGTTATAAAGTCAAAATTGCGAGATATAAAGTCAGAATTGCGAGACATAAAGTCAGAATTTGAGATATAAAGTCAGAATTGTGAGTTATAAAGTCAGAATTGTGAGTTCTAAAGTCAGAATTGCGAGATATAGTCAGAATTGCGAGATATAAAGTCAGAATTACGAGATATAAAGTCAGAATTGCGAGATATAAAGTCAGAATTGTGAGTTATTAAGTCAAAATTGCGAGATTTAAAGTCAGAATTGCGAGATAAAGTCAGAATTGCGAGATATAAAGTCAGAATTGTGAGATATAAAGTCAGAATTGCGAGATATAAAGTCAAAATTGCTAAATATAAAGTCAGAATTGCGAGATATAAAGTCAGAATTGCGAGATATAAAGTCAGAATTGCGAGATATAAAGTCAGAATTGCGAGATATAGTCAGAATTTTGAGATATAAAGTCAGAATTGTGAGATATAAAGTCAGAATTATAAAGTCAGAATTGCGAGATATAAAGTCAGAATTGCGAGATATAAAGTCAGAATTGCGAGATATAAAGTCAGAATTGTGAGATATAAAGTCAGAATTGTGAGATATAAAGTCAGAATTATAAAGTCAGGATTGTGAGATATAGTCGGAATTGTGAGATATAAAGTCAGAATTGTGAGATATAAAGTCAGAATTATAAAGTCAGAATTGCGAGATATAAAGTCAGAATTGCGAGATATAAAGTCAGAATTGCGAGATATAAAGTCAGAATTGCGAGATATAAAGTCAGAATTGCGAGATATAAAGTCAGAGTTGCGAGATATAAAGTCAGAATTGCGAGATATAAAGTCAGAATTGCGAGATATAAAGTCAGAGTTGCGAGATATAAAGTCAGAATTGTGAGATATAAAGTCAGAATTGTGAATTATAGAGTCAAAATTGCGAGATATAAAGTCAGAGTTGCGAGATATAAAGTCAGAATTGTGAGTAATAAAGTCAAAATTGCGAGATATAAAGTCAGAATTGCGAGATATAAAGTCAGAATTGTGAATTATAAAGTCAAAATTGCGAGATATAAAGTCAGAATTGCGAGATTTAAAGTCAGAATTGCGAGATAAAGTCAGAATTGCGAGATATAAAGTCAGAATTGTGAGATATAAAGTCAGAATTGCGAGATATAAAGTCAAAATTGCTAAATATAAAGTCAGAATTGCGAGATATAAAGTCAGAATTGCGAGATATAAAGTCAGAATTGCGAGATATAGTCAGAATTGTGAGATATAAAGTAAGAATTGTGAGATATAAAGTCAGAATTATAAAGTCAGAATTGCGAGATATAAAGTCAGAATTGCGAGATATAAAGTCAGAATTGCGAGATATAAAGTCAGAATTGTGAGATATAAAGTCAGAATTGTCAGATATAAAGTCAGAATTATAAAGTCAGAATTGTGAGATATAGTCGGAATTGTGAGATATAAAGTCAGAATTGTGAGATGTAAAGTCAGAATTATAAAGTCAGAATTGCGAGATATAAAGTCAGAATTGCGAGATATAAAGTCAGAATTGCGAGATATAAAGTCAGAATTGCGAGATATAAAGTCAGAATTGCGAGATATAAAGTCAGAGTTGCGAGATATAAAGTCAGAATTGGGAGATATAAATTGCGAGATATAAAGTCAGAATTGTGAGATATAAAGTCAGAATTGCGAGATATAAATTCAGAATTGCGAGATAGAAAGTCAGAATTGCGAGATAGAAAGTCAGAATTGCGAGATATAAAGTCAGAATTGTGAGATAGAAAGTCAGAATTGTGAGATAGAAAGTCAGAATTGTGAGATATAGTCAGAATTGTGAGATATAAAGTCAGAATTGCGAGATATAAAGTCAGAATTGTGAGATATAGTCAGATATGTGAGATATAAAGTCAGAATTGTGAGATATAAAGTCAGAATTGCGAGATATAAAGTCAGAATTCCGAGATATAAAGTCAGAATTGCGAGATATAAAGTCAGATTTGCGAGATATAAAGTCAGAAGTGCGAGATATAAAGTCAGAGTTGCGAGATATAAAGTCAGAAGTGGGAGATATAGTCAGAATTGTGAGTAATAGTCAAAATAGCGAGATATAAAGTCAGAATTGCGAGATATAAAGTCAGAATTGTGAGTTATAAAGTCAAAATTCGGAGATATAAAGTCAGAATTGTGAGATATAAAGTCAGAATTGCGAAATATAAAGTCAGAATTGCGAGATATAAAGTCAGAATTATAAAGTCAGAATTGCGAGATATAAAGTCAGAATTGCGAGATATAAAGTCAGAATTGTGAGATATAAAGTCAGAATTGTGAGATATAAAGTCAGAATTGCGAGATATAAAGTCAGAATTGCGAGATATAGTCAGAATTGCGAGATATAAAGTCAGAATTGCGAGATAAAAAGTCAGAATTGCGAGATAAAAAGTCAGAATTGTGAGATATAAAGTCAGAATTGTGAGATATAAAGTCATAATTGCGAGATATAAAGTTAGAATTGCGAGATATAAAGTCAGAATTGTGAGATATAGTCAGAATTGTGAGATATAAAGTCAGAATTGTGAGATAGAAAGTCAGAATTGTGAGATAGAAAGTCAGAATTGTGAGATATAGTCAGAATTGTGAGATATAAAGTCAGAATTGCGAGATATAAAGTCAGAATTGTGAAATATAAAGTCAGAAATGCGAGATATAAAGTCAGAATTATAAAGTCAGAATTGCGAGATATAAAGTCAGAATTGCGAGATATAAAGTCAGATTTGCGAGATATAAAGTCAGAATTGCGAGATATAAAGTCAGAGTTGCGAGATATAAAGTCAGAATTGGGAGATATAGTCAGAATTGCGAGTTATAAAGTCAAAATTGCGAGATATAAAGTCAGAATTGCGAGATATAAAGTCAGAATTGCGAGATATAAAGTCAGAATTGCGAGATATGAAGTCCGAATTGTAAGATATGAAGTCAAAATTGCGAGATATAAAGTCAGAATTGTGAAATATAAAGTCAGAATTGCGAGATATAAAGTCAGAATTGTGAATTATAAAGTCAAAATTGCGAGATATAAAGTCAGAATTGCGAGATATAAAGTCAGAATTGTGAGTAATAAAGTCAAAATTGCGAGATATAAAGTCAGAATTGCGAGATATAAAGTCAGAATTGCGAGATATAAAATCAGAATTGCGAGATATGAAGTCCGAATTGTAAGATATAAAGTCAAAATTGCGAGATATAAAGTCAGAATTGTGAAATATAAAGTCAGAATTGCGAGATATAAAGTCAGAATTGTGAATTATAAAGTCAAAATTGCGAGATATAAAGTCAGAATTGCGAGATATAAAGTCAGAATTGTGAGTAATAAAGTCAAAATTGCGAGATATAAAGTCAGAATTGCGAGATATAAAGTCAGAATTGTGAATTATAATATCAAAATTGCGAGATATAAAGTCGGAATTGCGAGATTTAAAGTCAGAATTGCGAGATAAAGTCAGAATTGCGAGATATAAAGTCAGAATTGTGAGATATAAAGTCAGAATTGCGAGATATAAAGTCAAAATTGCTAAATATAAAGTCAGAATTGCGAGATATAAAGTCAGAATTGCGAGATATAAAGTCAGAATTGCGAGATATAAAGTCAGAATTGCGAGATATAGTCAGAATTGTGAGATATAAAGTAAGAATTGTGAGATATAAAGTCAGAATTATAAAGTCAGAATTGCGAGATATAAAGTCAGAATTGCGAGATATAAAGTCAGAATTGCGAGATATAAAGTCAGAATTGTGAGATATAAATTCAGAATTGTCAGATATAAAGTCAGAATTATAAAGTCAGAATTGTGAGATATAGTCGGAATTGTGAGATATAAAGTCAGAATTGTGAGATGTAAAGTCAGAATTATAAAGTCAGAATTGCGAGATATAAAGTCAGAATTGCGAGATATAAAGTCAGAATTGCGAGATATAAAGTCAGAGTTGCGAGATATAAAGTCAGAATTGCGAGATATAAAGTCAGAATTGTGAATTATAAAGTCAAAATTGCGAGATATAAAGTCAGAATTGCGAGATTTAAAGTCAGAATTGTGAGTAATAAAGTCAAAATTGCGAGATATAAAGTCAAAATTGCGAGATATAAAGTCAGAATTGTGAGTAATAAAGTCAAAATTCGGAGATATAAAGTCAGAATTGCGAGATATAAAGTCAGAATTGCGAAATATAAAGTCAGAATTGCGAGATAGAAAGTCAAAATTGCGAGATATAAAGTCAGAATTGTGAAATATAAAGTCAGAATTGCGAGATATAAAGTCAACATTGCGAGATATAAAGTCAGAATTGCGAGATATAAAGTCAGAATTGCGAGATATAAAGTCAGAATTGCGAGATATAAAGTCAGAATTGCGAGAAATAAAGTCAGAATTGTGAGATATAAAGTCAGAATTGCGAGATATAAAGTCAGAATTGTGAGATATAAAGTCAGAATTGAGAGATATAAAGTCAGAATTATAAAGTCAGAATTGCGAGATATAAAGTCAGAATTGCGAGATATAAAGTCAGAATTGCGAGATATAAAGTCAGAATTGCGAGATATAAAGTCAGAGTTGCGAGATATAAAGTCAGAATTGGGAGATATAAATTTGCGAGATATAAAGTCAGAATTGTGAGATATAAAGTCAGAATTGCGAGATATAAATTCAGAATTGCGAGATAGAAAGTCAGAATTGCGAGATAGAAAGTCAGAATTGCGAGATATAAAGTCAGAATTGTGAGATAGAAAGTCAGAATTGTGAGATAGAAAGTCAGAATTGTGAGATATAGTCAGAATTGTGAGATATAAAGTCAGAATTGCGAGATATAAAGTCAGAATTGTGAGATATAGTCAGATATGTGAGATATAAAGTCAGAATTGTGAGATATAAAGTCAGAATTGCGAGATATAAAGTCAAAATTGCTAAATATAAAGTCAGAATTGCGAGATATAAAGTCAGAATTGCGAGATATAAAGTCAGAATTGCGAGATATAAAGTCAGAATTGCGAGATATAAAGTCAGAATTGCGAGATATAGTCAGAATTTTGAGATATAAAGTCAGAATTGTGAGATATAAAGTCAGAATTATAAAGTCAGAATTGCGAGATATAAAGTCAGAATTGCGAGATATAAAGTCAGAATTGCGAGATATAAAGTCAGAATTGCGAGATATAAAGTCAGAATTGTGAGATATAAAGTCAGAATTGTGAGATATAAAGTCAGAATTATAAAGTCAGAATTGTGAGATATAGTCGGAATTGTGAGATATAAAGTCAGAATTGTGAGATATAAAGTCAGAATTATAAAGTCAGAATTGCGAGATATAAAGTCAGAATTGCGAGATATAAAGTCAGAATTGCGAGATATAAAGTCAGAGTTGCGAGATATAAAGTCAGAATTGCGAGATATAAAGTCAGAATTGTGAATTATAAAGTCAAAATTGCGAGATATAAAGTCAGAATTGCGAGATTTAAAGTCAGAATTGTGAGTAATAAAGTCAAAATTGCGAGATATAAAGTCAGAATTGCGAGATATAAAGTCAGAATTGTGAGTAATAAAGTCAAAATTCGGAGATATAAAGTCAGAATTGCGAGATATAAAGTCAGAATTGCGAAATATAAAGTCAGAATTGCGAGATAGAAAGTCAAAATTGCGAGATATAAAGTCAGAATTGTGAAATATAAAGTCAGAATTGCGAGATATAAAGTCAACATTGCGAGATATAAAGTCAGAATTGCGAGATATAAAGTCAGAATTGCGAGATATAAAGTCAGAATTGCGAGATATAAAGTCAGAATTGCGAGAAATAAAGTCAGAATTGTGAGATATAAAGTCAGAATTGCGAGATATAAAGTCAGAATTGTGAGATATAAAGTCAGAATTGCGAGATATAAAGTCAGAATTATAAAGTCAGAATTGCGAGATATAAAGTCAGAATTGCGAGATATAAAGTCAGAATTGCGAGATATAAAGTCAGAATTGCGAGATATAAAGTCAGAGTTGCGAGATATAAAGTCAGAATTGGGAGATATAAATTTGCGAGATATAAAGTCAGAATTGTGAGATATAAAGTCAGAATTGCGAGATATAAATTCAGAATTGCGAGATAGAAAGTCAGAATTGCGAGATAGAAAGTCAGAATTGCGAGATATAGAGTCAGAATTGTGAGATAGAAAGTCAGAATTGTGAGATAGAAAGTCAGAATTGTGAGATATAGTCAGAATTGTGAGATATACAGTCAGAATTGCGAGATATAAAGTCAGAATTGTGAGATATAGTCAGATATGTGAGATATAAAGTCAGAATTGTGAGATATAAAGTCAGAATTGCGAGATATAAAGTCAAAATTGCTAAATATAAAGTCAGAATTGCGAGATATAAAGTCAGAATTGCGAGATATAAAGTCAGAATTGCGAGATATAAAGTCAGAATTGCGAGATATAAAGTCAGAATTGCGAGATATAGTCAGAATTTTGAGATATAAAGTCAGAATTGTGAGATATAAAGTCAGAATTATAAAGTCAGAATTGCGAGATATAAAGTCAGAATTGCGAGATATAAAGTCAGAATTGCGAGATATAAAGTCAGAATTGCGAGATATAAAGTCAGATTTGTGAGATATAAAGTCAGAATTGTGAGATATAAAGTCAGAATTATAAAGTCAGAATTGTGAGATATAGTCGGAATTGTGAGATATAAAGTCAGAATTGTGAGATATAGTCAGAATTTTGAGATATAAAGTCAGAATTGCGAGATATAAAGTCAGAATTGCGAAATATAAAGTCAGAATTGCGAGATAGAAAGTCAAAATTGCGAGATATAAAGTCAGAATTGTGAAATATAAAGTCAGAATTGCGAGATATAAAGTCAACATTGCGAGATATAAAGTCAGAATTGTGAGATATAGTCAGAATTTTGAGATATAAAGTCAGAATTGCGAGATATAAAGTCAGAATTGCGAGATAGAAAGTCAGAATTGCGAGATATAAAGTCAGAATTGTGAGATAGAAAGTCAGAATTGTGAGATATAAAGTCAGAATTGCGAGATATAGTCAGAATTGCGAGATATAAAGTCAGAATTACGAGATATAAAGTCAGAATTGCGAGATATAAAGTCAGAATTGTGAGTTATTAAGTCAAAATTGCGAGATTTAAAGTCAGAATTGCGAGATAAAGTCAGAATTGCGAGATATAAAGTCAGAATTGTGAGATATAAAGTCAGAATTGCGAGATATAAAGTCAAAATTGCTAAATATAAAGTCAGAATTGCGAGATATAAAGTCAGAATTGCGAGATATAAAGTCAGAATTGCGAGATATAAAGTCAGAATTGCGAGATATAGTCAGAATTTTGAGATATAAAGTCAGAATTGTGAGATATAAAGTCAGAATTATAAAGTCAGAATTGCGAGATATAAAGTCAGAATTGCGAGATATAAAGTCAGAATTGCGAGATATAAAGTCAGAATTGTGAGATATAAAGTCAGAATTGTGAGATATAAAGTCAGAATTATAAAGTCAGGATTGTGAGATATAGTCGGAATTGTGAGATATAAAGTCAGAATTGTGAGATATAAAGTCAGAATTATAAAGTCAGAATTGCGAGATATAAAGTCAGAATTGCGAGATATAAAGTCAGAATTGCGAGATATAAAGTCAGAATTGCGAGATATAAAGTCAGAATTGCGAGATATAAAGTCAGAGTTGCGAGATATAAAGTCAGAATTGCGAGATATAAAGTCAGAATTGCGAGATATAAAGTCAGAGTTGCGAGATATAAAGTCAGAATTGTGAGATATAAAGTCAGAATTGTGAATTATAGAGTCAAAATTGCGAGATATAAAGTCAGAGTTGCGAGATATAAAGTCAGAATTGTGAGTAATAAAGTCAAAATTGCGAGATATAAAGTCAGAATTGCGAGATATAAAGTCAGAATTGTGAATTATAAAGTCAAAATTGCGAGATATAAAGTCAGAATTGCGAGATTTAAAGTCAGAATTGCGAGATAAAGTCAGAATTGCGAGATATAAAGTCAGAATTGTGAGATATAAAGTCAGAATTGCGAGATATAAAGTCAAAATTGCTAAATATAAAGTCAGAATTGCGAGATATAAAGTCAGAATTGCGAGATATAAAGTCAGAATTGCGAGATATAGTCAGAATTGTGAGATATAAAGTAAGAATTGTGAGATATAAAGTCAGAATTATAAAGTCAGAATTGCGAGATATAAAGTCAGAATTGCGAGATATAAAGTCAGAATTGCGAGATATAAAGTCAGAATTGTGAGATATAAAGTCAGAATTGTCAGATATAAAGTCAGAATTATAAAGTCAGAATTGTGAGATATAGTCGGAATTGTGAGATATAAAGTCAGAATTGTGAGATGTAAAGTCAGAATTATAAAGTCAGAATTGCGAGATATAAAGTCAGAATTGCGAGATATAAAGTCAGAATTGCGAGATATAAAGTCAGAATTGCGAGATATAAAGTCAGAATTGCGAGATATAAAGTCAGAGTTGCGAGATATAAAGTCAGAATTGGGAGATATAAATTGCGAGATATAAAGTCAGAATTGTGAGATATAAAGTCAGAATTGCGAGATATAAATTCAGAATTGCGAGATAGAAAGTCAGAATTGCGAGATAGAAAGTCAGAATTGCGAGATATAAAGTCAGAATTGTGAGATAGAAAGTCAGAATTGTGAGATAGAAAGTCAGAATTGTGAGATATAGTCAGAATTGTGAGATATAAAGTCAGAATTGCGAGATATAAAGTCAGAATTGTGAGATATAGTCAGATATGTGAGATATAAAGTCAGAATTGTGAGATATAAAGTCAGAATTGCGAGATATAAAGTCAGAATTCCGAGATATAAAGTCAGAATTGCGAGATATAAAGTCAGATTTGCGAGATATAAAGTCAGAAGTGCGAGATATAAAGTCAGAGTTGCGAGATATAAAGTCAGAAGTGGGAGATATAGTCAGAATTGTGAGTAATAGTCAAAATAGCGAGATATAAAGTCAGAATTGCGAGATATAAAGTCAGAATTGTGAGTTATAAAGTCAAAATTCGGAGATATAAAGTCAGAATTGTGAGATATAAAGTCAGAATTGCGAAATATAAAGTCAGAATTGCGAGATATAAAGTCAGAATTATAAAGTCAGAATTGCGAGATATAAAGTCAGAATTGCGAGATATAAAGTCAGAATTGTGAGATATAAAGTCAGAATTGTGAGATATAAAGTCAGAATTGCGAGATATAAAGTCAGAATTGCGAGATATAGTCAGAATTGCGAGATATAAAGTCAGAATTGCGAGATAAAAAGTCAGAATTGCGAGATAAAAAGTCAGAATTGTGAGATATAAAGTCAGAATTGTGAGATATAAAGTCATAATTGCGAGATATAAAGTTAGAATTGCGAGATATAAAGTCAGAATTGTGAGATATAGTCAGAATTGTGAGATATAAAGTCAGAATTGTGAGATAGAAAGTCAGAATTGTGAGATAGAAAGTCAGAATTGTGAGATATAGTCAGAATTGTGAGATATAAAGTCAGAATTGCGAGATATAAAGTCAGAATTGTGAAATATAAAGTCAGAAATGCGAGATATAAAGTCAGAATTATAAAGTCAGAATTGCGAGATATAAAGTCAGAATTGCGAGATATAAAGTCAGATTTGCGAGATATAAAGTCAGAATTGCGAGATATAAAGTCAGAGTTGCGAGATATAAAGTCAGAATTGGGAGATATAGTCAGAATTGCGAGTTATAAAGTCAAAATTGCGAGATATAAAGTCAGAATTGCGAGATATAAAGTCAGAATTGCGAGATATAAAGTCAGAATTGCGAGATATGAAGTCCGAATTGTAAGATATGAAGTCAAAATTGCGAGATATAAAGTCAGAATTGTGAAATATAAAGTCAGAATTGCGAGATATAAAGTCAGAATTGTGAATTATAAAGTCAAAATTGCGAGATATAAAGTCAGAATTGCGAGATATAAAGTCAGAATTGTGAGTAATAAAGTCAAAATTGCGAGATATAAAGTCAGAATTGCGAGATATAAAGTCAGAATTGCGAGATATAAAATCAGAATTGCGAGATATGAAGTCCGAATTGTAAGATATAAAGTCAAAATTGCGAGATATAAAGTCAGAATTGTGAAATATAAAGTCAGAATTGCGAGATATAAAGTCAGAATTGTGAATTATAAAGTCAAAATTGCGAGATATAAAGTCAGAATTGCGAGATATAAAGTCAGAATTGTGAGTAATAAAGTCAAAATTGCGAGATATAAAGTCAGAATTGCGAGATATAAAGTCAGAATTGTGAATTATAATATCAAAATTGCGAGATATAAAGTCGGAATTGCGAGATTTAAAGTCAGAATTGCGAGATAAAGTCAGAATTGCGAGATATAAAGTCAGAATTGTGAGATATAAAGTCAGAATTGCGAGATATAAAGTCAAAATTGCTAAATATAAAGTCAGAATTGCGAGATATAAAGTCAGAATTGCGAGATATAAAGTCAGAATTGCGAGATATAAAGTCAGAATTGCGAGATATAGTCAGAATTGTGAGATATAAAGTAAGAATTGTGAGATATAAAGTCAGAATTATAAAGTCAGAATTGCGAGATATAAAGTCAGAATTGCGAGATATAAAGTCAGAATTGCGAGATATAAAGTCAGAATTGTGAGATATAAATTCAGAATTGTCAGATATAAAGTCAGAATTATAAAGTCAGAATTGTGAGATATAGTCGGAATTGTGAGATATAAAGTCAGAATTGTGAGATGTAAAGTCAGAATTATAAAGTCAGAATTGCGAGATATAAAGTCAGAATTGCGAGATATAAAGTCAGAATTGCGAGATATAAAGTCAGAGTTGCGAGATATAAAGTCAGAATTGCGAGATATAAAGTCAGAATTGTGAATTATAAAGTCAAAATTGCGAGATATAAAGTCAGAATTGCGAGATTTAAAGTCAGAATTGTGAGTAATAAAGTCAAAATTGCGAGATATAAAGTCAAAATTGCGAGATATAAAGTCAGAATTGTGAGTAATAAAGTCAAAATTCGGAGATATAAAGTCAGAATTGCGAGATATAAAGTCAGAATTGCGAAATATAAAGTCAGAATTGCGAGATAGAAAGTCAAAATTGCGAGATATAAAGTCAGAATTGTGAAATATAAAGTCAGAATTGCGAGATATAAAGTCAACATTGCGAGATATAAAGTCAGAATTGCGAGATATAAAGTCAGAATTGCGAGATATAAAGTCAGAATTGCGAGATATAAAGTCAGAATTGCGAGAAATAAAGTCAGAATTGTGAGATATAAAGTCAGAATTGCGAGATATAAAGTCAGAATTGTGAGATATAAAGTCAGAATTGAGAGATATAAAGTCAGAATTATAAAGTCAGAATTGCGAGATATAAAGTCAGAATTGCGAGATATAAAGTCAGAATTGCGAGATATAAAGTCAGAATTGCGAGATATAAAGTCAGAGTTGCGAGATATAAAGTCAGAATTGGGAGATATAAATTTGCGAGATATAAAGTCAGAATTGTGAGATATAAAGTCAGAATTGCGAGATATAAATTCAGAATTGCGAGATAGAAAGTCAGAATTGCGAGATAGAAAGTCAGAATTGCGAGATATAAAGTCAGAATTGTGAGATAGAAAGTCAGAATTGTGAGATAGAAAGTCAGAATTGTGAGATATAGTCAGAATTGTGAGATATAAAGTCAGAATTGCGAGATATAAAGTCAGAATTGTGAGATATAGTCAGATATGTGAGATATAAAGTCAGAATTGTGAGATATAAAGTCAGAATTGCGAGATATAAAGTCAAAATTGCTAAATATAAAGTCAGAATTGCGAGATATAAAGTCAGAATTGCGAGATATAAAGTCAGAATTGCGAGATATAAAGTCAGAATTGCGAGATATAAAGTCAGAATTGCGAGATATAGTCAGAATTTTGAGATATAAAGTCAGAATTGTGAGATATAAAGTCAGAATTATAAAGTCAGAATTGCGAGATATAAAGTCAGAATTGCGAGATATAAAGTCAGAATTGCGAGATATAAAGTCAGAATTGCGAGATATAAAGTCAGAATTGTGAGATATAAAGTCAGAATTGTGAGATATAAAGTCAGAATTATAAAGTCAGAATTGTGAGATATAGTCGGAATTGTGAGATATAAAGTCAGAATTGTGAGATATAAAGTCAGAATTATAAAGTCAGAATTGCGAGATATAAAGTCAGAATTGCGAGATATAAAGTCAGAATTGCGAGATATAAAGTCAGAGTTGCGAGATATAAAGTCAGAATTGCGAGATATAAAGTCAGAATTGTGAATTATAAAGTCAAAATTGCGAGATATAAAGTCAGAATTGCGAGATTTAAAGTCAGAATTGTGAGTAATAAAGTCAAAATTGCGAGATATAAAGTCAGAATTGCGAGATATAAAGTCAGAATTGTGAGTAATAAAGTCAAAATTCGGAGATATAAAGTCAGAATTGCGAGATATAAAGTCAGAATTGCGAAATATAAAGTCAGAATTGCGAGATAGAAAGTCAAAATTGCGAGATATAAAGTCAGAATTGTGAAATATAAAGTCAGAATTGCGAGATATAAAGTCAACATTGCGAGATATAAAGTCAGAATTGCGAGATATAAAGTCAGAATTGCGAGATATAAAGTCAGAATTGCGAGATATAAAGTCAGAATTGCGAGAAATAAAGTCAGAATTGTGAGATATAAAGTCAGAATTGCGAGATATAAAGTCAGAATTGTGAGATATAAAGTCAGAATTGCGAGATATAAAGTCAGAATTATAAAGTCAGAATTGCGAGATATAAAGTCAGAATTGCGAGATATAAAGTCAGAATTGCGAGATATAAAGTCAGAATTGCGAGATATAAAGTCAGAGTTGCGAGATATAAAGTCAGAATTGGGAGATATAAATTTGCGAGATATAAAGTCAGAATTGTGAGATATAAAGTCAGAATTGCGAGATATAAATTCAGAATTGCGAGATAGAAAGTCAGAATTGCGAGATAGAAAGTCAGAATTGCGAGATATAGAGTCAGAATTGTGAGATAGAAAGTCAGAATTGTGAGATAGAAAGTCAGAATTGTGAGATATAGTCAGAATTGTGAGATATACAGTCAGAATTGCGAGATATAAAGTCAGAATTGTGAGATATAGTCAGATATGTGAGATATAAAGTCAGAATTGTGAGATATAAAGTCAGAATTGCGAGATATAAAGTCAAAATTGCTAAATATAAAGTCAGAATTGCGAGATATAAAGTCAGAATTGCGAGATATAAAGTCAGAATTGCGAGATATAAAGTCAGAATTGCGAGATATAAAGTCAGAATTGCGAGATATAGTCAGAATTTTGAGATATAAAGTCAGAATTGTGAGATATAAAGTCAGAATTATAAAGTCAGAATTGCGAGATATAAAGTCAGAATTGCGAGATATAAAGTCAGAATTGCGAGATATAAAGTCAGAATTGCGAGATATAAAGTCAGATTTGTGAGATATAAAGTCAGAATTGTGAGATATAAAGTCAGAATTATAAAGTCAGAATTGTGAGATATAGTCGGAATTGTGAGATATAAAGTCAGAATTGTGAGATATAGTCAGAATTTTGAGATATAAAGTCAGAATTGCGAGATATAAAGTCAGAATTGCGAAATATAAAGTCAGAATTGCGAGATAGAAAGTCAAAATTGCGAGATATAAAGTCAGAATTGTGAAATATAAAGTCAGAATTGCGAGATATAAAGTCAACATTGCGAGATATAAAGTCAGAATTGTGAGATATAGTCAGAATTTTGAGATATAAAGTCAGAATTGCGAGATATAAAGTCAGAATTGCGAGATATAAAGTCAGAATTGCGAGATATAAAGTCAGAATTGCGAGATATAAAGTCAGAATTGTGAGATATAAAGTCAGAATTGTGAGATATAAAGTCAGAATTATAAAGTCAGAATTGTGAGATATAGTCGGAATTGTGAGATATAAAGTCAGAATTGTGAGATATAGTCAGAATTTTGAGATATAAAGTCAGAATTGTGAGATATAAAGTCAGAATTATAAAGTCAGAATTGCGAGATATAAAGTCAGAATTGCGAGATATAAAGTCAGAATTGCGAGATATAAAGTCAGAATTGCGAGATATAAAGTCAGAATTGCGAGATATAAAGTCAGAATTGCGAGATATAAAGTCAGAATTGCGAGATATAAAGTCAGAATTGCGAGATATAAAGTCAAAATTGTGAGATATAAAGTCAGAATTGTGAATTATAAAGTCAAAATTGCGAGATATAAAGTCAGAATTGCGAGATATAAAGTCAGAATTGCGAGATATAAAGTCAGAATTGCGAGATATAAAGTCAGAATTGTGAGATATAAAGTCAGAATTGTGAATTATAAAGTCAAAACTGCGAGATATAAAGTCAGAATTGCGAGATATAAAGTCAGAATTGTGAGTAATAAAGTCAAAATTGCGAGATATAAAGTCAGAATTGCGAGATATAAAGTCAGAATTGCGAGATATAAAGTCAGAATTGCGAGATATAAAGTCAGAATTGCGAGATATAAAGTCAGAATTGTGAGATATAAAGTCAGAATTGTGAATTATAAAGTCAAAACTGCGAGATATAAAGTCAGAATTGCGAGATATAAAGTCAGAATTGTGAGTAATAAAGTCAAAATTGCGAGATATAAAGTCAGAATTGCGAGATATAAAGTCAGAATTGTGAATTATAATGTCAAAATTGCGAGATATAAAGTCAGAATTGCGAGATTTAAAGTCAGAATTGCGAGATAAAGTCAGAATTGCGAGATATAAAGTCAGAATTGTGAGATAGAAAGTCAGAATTGTGAGATATAAATTCAGAATTGTCAGATATAAAGTCAGAATTATAAAGTCAGAATTGTGAGATATAGTCGGAATTGTGAGATATAAAGTCAGAATTGTGAGATGTAAAGTCAGAATTATAAAGTCAGAATTGCGAGATATAAAGTCAGAATTGCGAGATATAAAGTCAGAATTGCGAGATATAAAGTCAGAGTTGCGAGATATAAAGTCAGAATTGCGAGATATAAAGTCAGAATTGTGAATTATAAAGTCAAAATTGCGAGATATAAAGTCAGAATTGCGAGATTTAAAGTCAGAATTGTGAGTAATAAAGTCAAAATTGCGAGATATAAAGTCAGAATTGCGAGATATAAAGTCAGAATTGTGAGTAATAAAGTCAAAATTCGGAGATATAAAGTCAGAATTGCGAGATATAAAGTCAGAATTGCGAAATATAAAGTCAGAATTGCGAGATAGAAAGTCAAAATTGCGAGATATAAAGTCAGAATTGTGAAATATAAAGTCAGAATTGCGAGATATAAAGTCAACATTGCGAGATATAAAGTCAGAATTGCGAGATATAAAGTCAGAATTGCGAGATATAAAGTCAGAATTGCGAGATATAAAGTCAGAATTGCGAGAAATAAAGTCAGAATTGTGAGATATAAAGTCAGAATTGCGAGATATAAAGTCAGAATTGTGAGATATAAAGTCAGAATTGAGAGATATAAAGTCAGAATTATAAAGTCAGAATTGCGAGATATAAAGTCAGAATTGCGAGATATAAAGTCAGAATTGCGAGATATAAAGTCAGAATTGCGAGATATAAAGTCAGAGTTGCGAGATATAAAGTCAGAATTGGGAGATATAAATTTGCGAGATATAAAGTCAGAATTGTGAGATATAAAGTCAGAATTGTGAGATAGAAAGTCAGAATTGTGAGATAGAAAGAATTGTGAGATATAGTCAGATATGTGAGATATAAAGTCAGAATTGTGAGATATAAAGTCAGAATTGCGAGATATAAAGTCAGAATTGTGAGATATAGTCAGATATGTGAGATATAAAGTCAAAATTGCTAAATATAAAGTCAGAATTGCGAGATATAAAGTCAGAATTGCGAGATATAAAGTCAGAATTGCGAGATATAAAGTCAGAATTGCGAGATATAGTCAGAATTTTGAGATATAAAGTCAGAATTGTGAGATATAAAGTCAGAATTATAAAGTCAGAATTGCGAGATATAAAGTCAGAATTGCGAGATATAAAGTCAGAATTGCGAGATATAAAGTCAGAATTGCGAGATATAAAGTCAGAATTGTGAGATATAAAGTCAGAATTGTGAGATATAAAGTCAGAATTATAAAGTCAGAATTGTGAGATATAGTCGGAATTGTGAGATATAAAGTCAGAATTGTGAGATATAAAGTCAGAATTATAAAGTCAGAATTGCGAGATATAAAGTCAGAATTGCGAGATATAAAGTCAGAATTGCGAGATATAAAGTCAGAATTGCGAGATATAAAGTCAGAATTGCGAGATATAAAGTCAGAATTGCGAGATATAAAGTCAGAATTGCGAGATATAAAGTCAAAATTGTGAGATATAAAGTCAGAATTGTGAATTATAAAGTCAAAATTGCGAGATATAAAGTCAGAATTGCGAGATATAAAGTCAGAATTGCGAGATATAAAGTCAGAATTGCGAGATATAGTCAGAATTGTGAGATATAAAGTCAGAATTGTGAATTATAAAGTCAAAATTGCGAGATATAAAGTCAGAATTGCGAGATATAAAGTCAGAATTGTGAGTAATAAAGTCAAAATTGCGAGATATAAAGTCAGAATTGCGAGATATAAAGTCAGAATTGTGAATTATAATGTCAAAATTGCGAGATATAAAGTCAGAATTGCGAGATTTAAAGTCAGAATTGCGAGATAAAGTCAGAATTGCGAGATATAAAGTCAGAATTGTGAGATATAAAGTCAGAATTGCGAGATATAAAGTCAAAATTGCTAAATATAAAGTCAGAATTGCGAGATATAAAGTCAGAATTGCGAGATATAAAGTCAGAATTGCGAGATATAAAGTCAGAATTGCGAGATATAAAGTCAGAATTGCGAGATATAAAGTCAGAATTGTGAGATATAAATTCAGAATTGTCAGATATAAAGTCAGAATTATAAAGTCAGAATTGTGAGATATAGTCGGAATTGTGAGATATAAAGTCAGAATTGTGAGATGTAAAGTCAGAATTATAAAGTCAGAATTGCGAGATATAAAGTCAGAATTGCGAGATATAAAGTCAGAATTGCGAGATATAAAGTCAGAGTTGCGAGATATAAAGTCAGAATTGCGAGATATAAAGTCAGAATTGTGAATTATAAAGTCAAAATTGCGAGATATAAAGTCAGAATTGCGAGATTTAAAGTCAGAATTGTGAGTAATAAAGTCAAAATTGCGAGATATAAAGTCAGAATTGCGAGATATAAAGTCAGAATTGTGAGTAATAAAGTCAAAATTCGGAGATATAAAGTCAGAATTGCGAGATATAAAGTCAGAATTGCGAAATATAAAGTCAGAATTGCGAGATATAAAGTCAAAATTGCGAGATATAAAGTCAGAATTGTGAAATATAAAGTCAGAATTGCGAGATATAAAGTCAACATTGCGAGATATAAAGTCAGAATTGCGAGATATAAAGTCAGAATTGCGAGATATAAAGTCAGAATTGCGAGATATAAAGTCAGAATTGCGAGAAATAAAGTCAGAATTGTGAGATATAAAGTCAGAATTGCGAGATATAAAGTCAGAATTGTGAGATATAAAGTCAGAATTGAGAGATATAAAGTAAGAATTATAAAGTCAGAATTGCGAGATATAAAGTCAGAATTGCGAGATATAAAGTCAGAATTGCGAGATATAAAGTCAGAATTGCGAGATATAAAGTCAGAGTTGCGAGATATAAAGTCAGAATTGGGAGATATAAATTTGCGAGATATAAAGTCAGAATTGTGAGATATAAAGTCAGAATTGCGAGATATAAATTCAGAATTGCGAGATAGAAAGTCAGAATTGCGAGATAGAAAGTCAGAATTGCGAGATATAAAGTCAGAATTGTGAGATAGAAAGTCAGAATTGTGAGATAGAAAGTCAGAATTGTGAGATATAGTCAGAATTGTGAGATATAAAGTCAGAATTGCGAGATATAAAGTCAGAATTGTGAGATATAGTCAGATATGTGAGATATAAAGTCAGAATTGTGAGATATAAAGTCAGAATTGCGAGATATAAAGTCAGAATTCCGAGATATAAAGTCAGAAGTGCGAGATATAAAGTCAGAGTTGCGAGATATAAAGTCAGAAGTGGGAGATATAGTCAGAATTGTGAGTAATAGTCAAAATTGCGAGATATAAAGTCAGAATTGCGAGATATAAAGTCAGAATTGTGAGTTATAAAGTCAAAATTCGGAGATATAAAGTCAGAATTGTGAGATATAAAGTCAGAATTGCGAAATATAAAGTCAGAATTGCGAGATATAAAGTCAGAATTGAGAGATATAAAGTCAGAATTGCGAGATATAAAGTCAGAATTGCGAGATATAGTCAGAATTTTGAGATATAAAGTCAGAATAGTCAAAATTGCGAGATATAAAGTCAGAATTGCGAGATATAAAGTCAGAATTGCGAGATATAAAGTCAGAAGTGCGAGATATAAAGTCAGAGTTGCGAGATATAAAGTCAGAAGTGGGAGATATAGTCAGAATTGTGAGTAATAGTCAAAATTGCGAGATATAAAGTCAGAATTGCGAGATATAAAGTCAGAATTGTGAGTTATAAAGTCAAAATTCGGAGATATAAAGTCAGAATTGTGAGATATAAAGTCAGAATTGCGAAATATAAAGTCAGAATTGCGAGATATAAAGTCAGAATTGCGAGATATAGTCAGAATTTTGAGATATAAAGTCAGAATTGTGAGATATAAAGTCAGAATTATAAAGTCAGAATTGCGAGATATAAAGTCAGAATTGCGAGATATAAAGTCAGAATTGCGAGATATAAAGTCAGAATTGCGAGATATAAAGTCAGAATTGTGAGATATAAAGTCAGAATTGTGAGATATAAAGTCAGAATTATAAAGTCAGAATTGTGAGATATAGTCGGAATTGTGAGATATAAAGTCAGAATTGTGAGATATAAAGTCAGAATTATAAAGTCAGAATTGCGAGATATAAAGTCAGAATTGCGAGATATAAAGTCAGAATTGCGAGATATAAAGTCAGAATTGCGAGATATAAAGTCAGAATTGCGAGATATAAAGTCAGAGTTGCGAGATATAAAGTCAGAATTGCGAGATATAAAGTCAGAATTGCGAGATATAAAGTCAGAGTTGCGAGATATAAAGTCAGAATTGTGAGATATAAAGTCAGAATTGTGAATTATAAAGTCAAAATTGCGAGATATAAAGTCAGAATTGCGAGATATAAAGTCAGAATTGTGAGTAATAAAGTCAAAATTGCGAGATATAAAGTCAGAATTGCGAGATATAAAGTCAGAATTGTGAATTATAAAGTCAAAATTGCGAGATATAAAGTCAGAATTGCGAGATTTAAAGTCAGAATTGCGAGATAAAGTCAGAATTGCGAGATATAAAGTCAGAATTGTGAGATATAAAGTCAGAATTGCGAGATATAAAGTCAAAATTGCTAAATATAAAGTCAGAATTGCGAGATATAAAGTCAGAATTGCGAGATATAAAGTCAGAATTGCGAGATATAAAGTCAGAATTGCGAGATATAGTCAGAATTGTGAGATATAAAGTAAGAATTGTGAGATATAAAGTCAGAATTATAAAGTCAGAATTGCGAGATATAAAGTCAGAATTGCGAGATATAAAGTCAGAATTGCGAGATATAAAGTCAGAATTGCGAGATATAAAGTCAGAATTGTGAGATATAAAGTCAGAATTGTCAGATATAAAGTCAGAATTATAAAGTCAGAATTGCGAGATATAAAGTCAGAATTGCGAGATATAGTCAGAATTGTGAGATATAAAGTAAGAATTGTGAGATATAAAGTCAGAATTATAAAGTCAGAATTGCGAGATATAAAGTCAGAATTGCGAGATATAAAGTCAGAATTGCGAGATATAAAGTCAGAATTGCGAGATATAAAGTCAGAATTGTCAGATATAAAGTCAGAATTATAAAGTCAGAGTTGCGAGATATAAAGTCAGAAGTGGGAGATATAGTCAGAATTGTGAGTAATAGTCAAAATTGCGAGATATAAAGTCAGAATTGCGAGATATAAAGTCAGAATTGTGAGTTATAAAGTCAAAATTCGGAGATATAAAGTCAGAATTGTGAGATATAAAGTCAGAATTGCGAAATATAAAGTCAGAATTGCGAGATATAAAGTCAGAATTGCGAGATATAAAGTCAGAATTGCGAGATATAAAGTCAGAATTGCGAGATATAGTCAGAATTTTGAGATATAAAGTCAGAATTGTGAGATATAAAGTCAGAATTATAAAGTCAGAATTGCGAGATATAAAGTCAGAATTGCGAGATATAAAGTCAGAATT
Source organism: Tiaroga cobitis (assembly GCA_030578255.1). Taxonomy (NCBI): domain Eukaryota; kingdom Metazoa; phylum Chordata; class Actinopteri; order Cypriniformes; family Leuciscidae; genus Tiaroga; species Tiaroga cobitis. The sequence continues at coordinate 484,396 of CM060610.1, forward strand.
GCGAGATATAAAGTCAGAGTTGCGAGATATAAAGTCAGAATTGCGAGATATAAAGTCAGAATTGTGAATTATAAAGTCAAAATTGCGAGATATAAAGTCAGAATTGCGAGATTTAAAGTCAGAATTGTGAGTAATAAAGTCAAAATTGCGAGATATAAAGTCAGAATTGCGAGATATAAAGTCAGAATTGTGAGTAATAAAGTCAAAATTCGGAGATATAAAGTCAGAATTGCGAGATATAAAGTCAGAATTGCGAAATATAAAGTCAGAATTGCGAGATAGAAAGTCAAAATTGCGAGATATAAAGTCAGAATTGTGAAATATAAAGTCAGAATTGCGAGATATAAAGTCAACATTGCGAGATATAAAGTCAGAATTGCGAGATATAAAGTCAGAATTGCGAGATATAAAGTCAGAATTGCGAGAAATAAAGTCAGAATTGTGAGATATAAAGTCAGAATTGCGAGATATAAAGTCAGAATTGTGAGATATAAAGTCAGAATTGAGAGATATAAAGTCAGAATTATAAAGTCAGAATTGCGAGATATAAAGTCAGAATTGCGAGATATAAAGTCAGAATTGCGAGATATAAAGTCAGAATTGCGAGATATAAAGTCAGAGTTGCGAGATATAAAGTCAGAATTGCGAGATATAAATTCAGAATTGTGAGATAGAAAGTCAGAATTGCGAGATAGAAAGTCAGAATTGCGAGATATAAAGTCAGAATTGTGAGATAGAAAGTCAGAATTGTAAGATAGAAAGTCAGAATTGTGAGATATAGTCAGAATTGTGAGATATAAAGTCAGAATTGTGAGATATAGTCAGAATTGTGAGATATAAAGTCAGAATTGTGAGATATAGTCAGAATTGTGAGATATAAAGTCAGAATTCCGAGATATAAAGTCAGAATTGCGAGATATAAAGTCAGAATTGCGAGATATAAAGTCAGAATTGCGAGATATAAAGTCAGAATTGCGAGATATAAAGTCAGAATTGCGAGATATAAAGTCAGAATTGCGAGATATAAAGTCAGAGTTGCGAGATATAAAGTCAGAATTGCGAGATATAAAGTCAGAATTGCGAGATATAAAGTCAGAGTTGCGAGATATAAAGTCAGAATTGTGAGATATAAAGTCAGAATTGTGAATTATAAAGTCAAAATTGCGAGATATAAAGTCAGAATTGCGAGATATAAAGTCAGAATTGTGAGTAATAAAGTCAAAATTGCGAGATATAAAGTCAGAATTGCGAGATATAAAGTCAGAATTGTGAATTATAAAGTCAGAATTGCGAGATATAAAGTCAGAATTGCGAGATATAAAGTCAGAGTTGCGAGATATAAAGTCAGAATTGCGAGATATAAAGTCAGAATTGCGAGATATAAAGTCAGAGTTGCGAGATATAAAGTCAGAATTGTGAGATATAAAGTCAGAATTGTGAATTATAAAGTCAAAATTGCGAGATATAAAGTCAGAATTGCGAGATATAAAGTCAGAATTGTGAGTAATAAAGTCAAAATTGCGAGATATAAAGTCAGAATTGCGAGATATAAAGTCAGAATTGTGAATTATAAAGTCAAAATTGCGAGATATAAAGTCAGAATTGCGAGATTTAAAGTCAGAATTGCGAGATAAAGTCAGAATTGCGAGATATAAAGTCAGAATTGTGAGATATAAAGTCAGAATTGCGAGATATAAAGTCAAAATTGCTAAATATAAAGTCAGAATTGCGAGATATAAAGTCAGAATTGCGAGATATAAAGTCAGAATTGCGAGATATAAAGTCAGAATTGCGAGATATAGTCAGAATTGTGAGATATAAAGTAAGAATTGTGAGATATAAAGTCAGAATTATAAAGTCAGAATTGCGAGATATAAAGTCAGAATTGCGAGATATAAAGTCAGAATTGCGAGATATAAAGTCAGAATTGCGAGATATAAAGTCAGAATTGTGAGATATAAAGTCAGAATTGTCAGATATAAAGTCAGAATTATAAAGTCAGAATTGCGAGATATAAAGTCAGAATTGCGAGATATAGTCAGAATTGTGAGATATAAAGTAAGAATTGTGAGATATAAAGTCAGAATTATAAAGTCAGAATTGCGAGATATAAAGTCAGAATTGCGAGATATAAAGTCAGAATTGCGAGATATAAAGTCAGAATTGCGAGATATAAAGTCAGAATTGTCAGATATAAAGTCAGAATTATAAAGTCAGAGTTGCGAGATATAAAGTCAGAAGTGGGAGATATAGTCAGAATTGTGAGTAATAGTCAAAATTGCGAGATATAAAGTCAGAATTGCGAGATATAAAGTCAGAATTGTGAGTTATAAAGTCAAAATTCGGAGATATAAAGTCAGAATTGTGAGATATAAAGTCAGAATTGCGAAATATAAAGTCAGAATTGCGAGATATAAAGTCAGAATTGCGAGATATAAAGTCAGAATTGCGAGATATAAAGTCAGAATTGCGAGATATAGTCAGAATTTTGAGATATAAAGTCAGAATTGTGAGATATAAAGTCAGAATTATAAAGTCAGAATTGCGAGATATAAAGTCAGAATTGCGAGATATAAAGTCAGAATTGCGAGATATAAAGTCAGAGTTGCGAGATATAAAGTCAGAATTGCGAGATATAAAGTCAGAATTGTGAATTATAAAGTCAAAATTGCGAGATATAAAGTCAGAATTGCGAGATTTAAAGTCAGAATTGTGAGTAATAAAGTCAAAATTGCGAGATATAAAGTCAGAATTGCGAGATATAAAGTCAGAATTGTGAGTAATAAAGTCAAAATTCGGAGATATAAAGTCAGAATTGCGAGATATAAAGTCAGAATTGCGAAATATAAAGTCAGAATTGCGAGATAGAAAGTCAAAATTGCGAGATATAAAGTCAGAATTGTGAAATATAAAGTCAGAATTGCGAGATATAAAGTCAACATTGCGAGATATAAAGTCAGAATTGCGAGATATAAAGTCAGAATTGCGAGATATAAAGTCAGAATTGCGAGAAATAAAGTCAGAATTGTGAGATATAAAGTCAGAATTGCGAGATATAAAGTCAGAATTGTGAGATATAAAGTCAGAATTGAGAGATATAAAGTCAGAATTATAAAGTCAGAATTGCGAGATATAAAGTCAGAATTGCGAGATATAAAGTCAGAATTGCGAGATATAAAGTCAGAATTGCGAGATATAAAGTCAGAGTTGCGAGATATAAAGTCAGAATTGCGAGATATAAATTCAGAATTGTGAGATAGAAAGTCAGAATTGCGAGATAGAAAGTCAGAATTGCGAGATATAAAGTCAGAATTGTGAGATAGAAAGTCAGAATTGTAAGATAGAAAGTCAGAATTGTGAGATATAGTCAGAATTGTGAGATATAAAGTCAGAATTGTGAGATATAGTCAGAATTGTGAGATATAAAGTCAGAATTGTGAGATATAGTCAGAATTGTGAGATATAAAGTCAGAATTCCGAGATATAAAGTCAGAATTGCGAGATATAAAGTCAGAATTGCGAGATATAAAGTCAGAATTGCGAGATATAAAGTCAGAATTGCGAGATATAAAGTCAGAATTGCGAGATATAAAGTCAGAATTGCGAGATATAAAGTCAGAGTTGCGAGATATAAAGTCAGAATTGCGAGATATAAAGTCAGAATTGCGAGATATAAAGTCAGAGTTGCGAGATATAAAGTCAGAATTGTGAGATATAAAGTCAGAATTGTGAATTATAAAGTCAAAATTGCGAGATATAAAGTCAGAATTGCGAGATATAAAGTCAGAATTGTGAGTAATAAAGTCAAAATTGCGAGATATAAAGTCAGAATTGCGAGATATAAAGTCAGAATTGTGAATTATAAAGTCAAAATTGCGAGATATAAAGTCAGAATTGCGAGATTTAAAGTCAGAATTGCGAGATAAAGTCAGAATTGCGAGATATAAAGTCAGAATTGTGAGATATAAAGTCAGAATTGCGAGATATAAAGTCAAAATTGCTAAATATAAAGTCAGAATTGCGAGATATAAAGTCAGAATTGCGAGATATAAAGTCAGAATTGCGAGATATAAAGTCAGAATTGCGAGATATAGTCAGAATTGTGAGATATAAAGTAAGAATTGTGAGATATAAAGTCAGAATTATAAAGTCAGAATTGCGAGATATAAAGTCAGAATTGCGAGATATAAAGTCAGAATTGCGAGATATAAAGTCAGAATTGTGAGATATAAAGTCAGAATTGTCAGATATAAAGTCAGAATTATAAAGTCAGAATTGCGAGATATAAAGTCAGAATTGCGAGATATAGTCAGAATTGTGAGATATAAAGTAAGAATTGTGAGATATAAAGTCAGAATTATAAAGTCAGAATTGCGAGATATAAAGTCAGAATTGCGAGATATAAAGTCAGAATTGCGAGATATAAAGTCAGAATTGTCAGATATAAAGTCAGAATTATAAAGTCAGAGTTGCGAGATATAAAGTCAGAAGTGGGAGATATAGTCAGAATTGTGAGTAATAGTCAAAATTGCGAGATATAAAGTCAGAATTGCGAGATATAAAGTCAGAATTGTGAGTTATAAAGTCAAAATTCGGAGATATAAAGTCAGAATTGTGAGATATAAAGTCAGAATTGCGAGATATAAAGTCAGAATTGCGAGATATAAAGTCAGAATTGCGAGATATAGTCAGAATTTTGAGATATAAAGTCAGAATTGTGAGATATAAAGTCAGAATTATAAAGTCAGAATTGCGAGATATAAAGTCAGAATTGCGAGATATAAAGTCAGAATTGCGAGATATAAAGTCAGAGTTGCGAGATATAAAGTCAGAATTGCGAGATATAAAGTCAGAATTGTGAATTATAAAGTCAAAATTGCGAGATATAAAGTCAGAATTGCGAGATTTAAAGTCAGAATTGTGAGTAATAAAGTCAAAATTGCGAGATATAAAGTCAGAATTGCGAGATATAAAGTCAGAATTGTGAGTAATAAAGTCAAAATTCGGAGATATAAAGTCAGAATTGCGAGATATAAAGTCAGAATTGCGAAATATAAAGTCAGAATTGCGAGATAGAAAGTCAAAATTGCGAGATATAAAGTCAGAATTGTGAAATATAAAGTCAGAATTGCGAGATATAAAGTCAACATTGCGAGATATAAAGTCAGAATTGCGAGATATAAAGTCAGAATTGCGAGATATAAAGTCAGAATTGCGAGATATAAAGTCAGAATTGCGAGAAATAAAGTCAGAATTGTGAGATATAAAGTCAGAATTGCGAGATATAAAGTCAGAATTGTGAGATATAAAGTCAGAATTGCGAGATATAAAGTCAGAATTATAAAGTCAGAATTGCGAGATATAAAGTCAGAATTGCGAGATATAAAGTCAGAATTGCGAGATATAAAGTCAGAATTGCGAGATATAAAGTCAGAGTTGCGAGATATAAAGTCAGAATTGCGAGATATAAATTCAGAATTGTGAGATAGAAAGTCAGAATTGCGAGATAGAAAGTCAGAATTGCGAGATATAAAGTCAGAATTGTGAGATAGAAAGTCAGAATTGTGAGATAGAAAGTCAGAATTGTGAGATATAGTCAGAATTGTGAGATATAAAGTCAGAATTGTGAGATATAGTCAGAATTGTGAGATATAAAGTCAGAATTGTGAGATATAGTCAGAATTGTGAGATATAAAGTCAGAATTCCGAGATATAAAGTCAGAATTGCGAGATATAAAGTCAGAGTTGCGAGATATAAAGTCAGAATTGCGAGATATAAAGTCAGAATTGCGAGATATAAAGTCAGAATTGCGAGATATAAAGTCAGAATTGCGAGATATAAAGTCAGAGTTGCGAGATATAAAGTCAGAATTGCGAGATATAAAGTCAGAATTGCGAGATATAAAGTCAGAGTTGCGAGATATAAAGTCAGAATTGTGAGATATAAAGTCAGAATTGTGAATTATAAAGTCAAAATTGCGAGATATAAAGTCAGAATTGCGAGATATAAAGTCAGAATTGTGAGTAATAAAGTCAAAATTGCGAGATATAAAGTCAGAATTGCGAGATATAAAGTCAGAATTGTGAATTATAAAGTCAAAATTGCGAGATATAAAGTCAGAATTGCGAGATTTAAAGTCAGAATTGCGAGATAAAGTCAGAATTGCGAGATATAAAGTCAGAATTGTGAGATATAAAGTCAGAATTGCGAGATATAAAGTCAAAATTGCTAAATATAAAGTCAGAATTGCGAGATATAAAGTCAGAATTGCGAGATATAAAGTCAGAATTGCGAGATATAAAGTCAGAATTGCGAGATATAGTCAGAATTGTGAGATATAAAGTAAGAATTGTGAGATATAAAGTCAGAATTATAAAGTCAGAATTGCGAGATATAAAGTCAGAATTGCGAGATATAAAGTCAGAATTGCGAGATATAAAGTCAGAATTGCGAGATATAAAGTCAGAATTGTGAGATATAAAGTCAGAATTGTCAGATATAAAGTCAGAATTATAAAGTCAGAATTGCGAGATATAAAGTCAGAATTGCGAGATATAGTCAGAATTGTGAGATATAAAGTAAGAATTGTGAGATATAAAGTCAGAATTATAAAGTCAGAATTGCGAGATATAAAGTCAGAATTGCGAGATATAAAGTCAGAATTGCGAGATATAAAGTCAGAATTGCGAGATATAAAGTCAGAATTGTCAGATATAAAGTCAGAATTATAAAGTCAGAGTTGCGAGATATAAAGTCAGAAGTGGGAGATATAGTCAGAATTGTGAGTAATAGTCAAAATTGCGAGATATAAAGTCAGAATTGCGAGATATAAAGTCAGAATTGTGAGTTATAAAGTCAAAATTCGGAGATATAAAGTCAGAATTGTGAGATATAAAGTCAGAATTGCGAAATATAAAGTCAGAATTGCGAGATATAAAGTCAGAATTGCGAGATATAAAGTCAGAATTGCGAGATATAGTCAGAATTTTGAGATATAAAGTCAGAATTGTGAGATATAAAGTCAGAATTATAAAGTCAGAATTGCGAGATATAAAGTCAGAATTGCGAGATATAAAGTCAGAATTGCGAGATATAAAGTCAGAATTGTGAGATATAGTCAGAATTGTGAGATATAAAGTCAGAATTGCGAGATATAAAGTCAGAATTGTGAGATATAGTCAGATATGTGAGATATAAAGTCAGAATTGTGAGATATAAAGTCAGAATTGCGAGATATAAAGTCAGAATTCCGAGATATAAAGTCAGAATTGCGAGATATAAAGTCAGATTTGCGAGATATAAAGTCAGAAGTGCGAGATATAAAGTCAGAGTTGCGAGATATAAAGTCAGAAGTGGGAGATATAGTCAGAATTGTGAGTAATAGTCAAAATTGCGAGATATAAAGTCAGCATTGCGAGATATAAAGTCAGAATTGTGAGTTATAAAGTCAAAATTCGGAGATATAAAGTCAGAATTGCGAGATATAAAGTCAGAATTGCGAAATATAAAGTCAGAATTGCGAGATATAAAGTCAGAATTGAGAGATATAAAGTCAGAATTGCGAGATATAAAGTCAGAATTGCGAGATATAAAGTCAGAATTGCGAGATATAAAGTCAGAATTGCGAGATAGAAAGTCAGAATTGTGAGAAAGAAAGTCAGAATTGTGAGATATAGTCAGAATTGTGAGATATAAAGTCAGAATTGTGAGATATAAAGTCAGAATTGCGAGATATAAAGTCAGAATTATAAAGTCAGAATTGCGAGATATAAAGTCAGAATTGCGAGATATAAAGTCAGAATTGCGAGATATAAAGTCAGAATTGCGAGATATAAAGTCAGAATTGTGAGATATAAAGTCAGAATTGCGAGATATAAAGTCAGAATTGCGAGATATAAAGTCCGAATTGCGAGATATAAAGTCAGAATTGCGAGATATAAAGTCAGAATTGTGAGTTATAAAGTCAGAATTGCGAGATATAGTCAGAATTACGAGATATAAAGTCAGAATTGCGAGATATAAAGTCAGAGTTGCGAGATATAAAGTCAGAATTGCGAGATATAAAGTCCGAATTGCGAGATATAAAGTCAGAATTGCGAGATATAAAGTCAGAATTTTGAGTTATAAAGTCAGAATTGCGAGATATAGTCAGAATTACGAGATATAAAGTCAGAATTGCGAGATATAAAGTCAGAATTGTGAGTAATAAAGTCAAAATTGCGAGATATAAAGTCAGAATTGCGAGATATAAAGTCAGAATTGTGAGATATAAAGTCAGAATTGCGAGATATAAAGTCCGAATTGCGAGATATAAAGTCAGAATTGCGAGATATAAAGTCAGAATTTTGAGTTATAAAGTCAGAATTGCGAGATATAGTCAGAATTACGAGATATAAAGTCAGAATTGCGAGATATAAAGTCAGAGTTGCGAGATATAAAGTCAGAATTGTGAGATATAAAGTCAGAATTGCGAGATATAAAGTCAGAATTGTGAGATATAAAGTCAGAATTGTGAGCCTCAACATCTTTTCTGAAAATTGTGAGATAAAAAGTCAGTCTTTTTTCCTTAGAATTGGACTTCATAACTCGCAATTCTGACTTTATATCTCACAATTTTGAGAAAAGATGTTGAGGATAAAAGTCGCAATTGTGATAAAAAAAAAGTCGCAATTCTCTTTTAAAATATTTTATTCTGTGGCGGAAACAAGCTTCCATCGTTTATATATAGTACATCCTACTTTATCCACATACATAAAGACACTCTTATAAAGTGATATATAATATATCCAGACAGCAACGTAGTGTCGGCCGGATCTGGTGGATTCCACGTGTACCAGATGTGGGCCGGATCTGGGCTGACACTATGTTGCTGTCTGGGACAGCAAATCTCAACTTCTTGATTATTTGTATCATCACAAAAAGTAACTATATTAAGGCCTGGCTCTAATTTGCTAAATGCGACTGTAAGGCATAAGATATTAACTCTTACCCTGCCAGTGTTTTTGCACCCTCCTATATAAGCGGAGCTAATCACCTTATGGGACTCTTTGAGTCGAGGCGGCAGGTTGTCCCGTATGCGTCTCATGGCCTGAAGTGGAGGCTCGTTGAAGTACGGAGGTTCTCCATCCACCATCTCAATCACCATGATGCCCAGAGACCAGATGTCCACCTACACACACACACACACACACACACGGGACAGCAGCGCCACCAAGTCAAGTAATTTATTATTGTCATGTGTACAAGTTGCCAAGTACAGTGAAAAACTTAATGCTACTCCACAGACTATAGACAGACCAGATACGATAAACCTCATTGCTGTAATTCATTTGTTGAAAGTATCCTGTCTTTTTCTTTTATTAGTTGGTTTTCATCATTGTCTATAAAGAACAAAAATCGGTTGCAGGGTATTGTTAACATGTGCTCTAAAATTATGGGTGTTCCCTTACGAAGCCTTACATCTTATTACGAACAGCAGGTGCTGTGGATGGCTCATAAAATAATAGTAGATAATACACACCCGCTGCATTCGGACTTTGAGTGGATGCCCCTGGGACGACGTCTAAGGGCAATTAAATGTTCTACAAATCGTTATAAATTTACTTTCGTGCCTGAAGCAATACGTCTATGTAATAAACTTAGGTGACTTTTTTATTATTATTATTATTCTTTATTTATTTATTTACTTGTTTTGTTTTTTATGATTTTGAATGTATGTGCTAAGTGTTTTATGTGAGGCACCATGTAGTCTCAAACTAATTGCCCTACGGGGATTAATAAAGCTCTAAACTAAAAAAAAAAAAGCGATATAAACAACAAATATACATACCCAGCAAACAATTTTGTATTTAAAAGACGTCTAATACACCTAATGACACTGTTATCTTGTAGATATTATTGACATTGGTAACATGATTGGATTTCAACCTTCTCATGCGCTGCCTAGACAAAAATTACAATGAATCAGTTTTGACTATAAGTGGGCTACAAATAGCATAGAACATGTCAAAGAAATGAAACCAAACACCTTGTAATCACTGTTGACTTTGCTAACATGATGTATTATCATAAATCTCGCAAATTATTTTGGCAAAAAACGACATGTATCCAAATTCAAGGTTATTTTGGCTAGAAGTGTGTTACTCAAAGCCGGAATATATCGGGTCTATAGTTAACCTACTCATAGCCGGAATATATCGGGTCTATAGTTAACCTACTCATAGCTGGACTATATCGGGTCTATAGTTAACCTACTCATAGCCGGAATATATCGGGTCTATAGTTAACCTACTCATAGCTGGACTATATCAGGTCTATAGTTAACCTACTCATAGCTGGACTATATCGGGTCTATAGTTAACCCACTCATAGCTGGACTATATCAGGTCTATAGTTAACCTACTCATAGCTGGACTATATCGGGTCTATAGTTAACCTACTCATAGCTGGACTATATCGGGTCTATAGTTAACCCACTCATAGCCGGACTATATCGGGTCTACAGTAAACCTACTCATAGCCGGACTATATCGGGTCTATAGTTAACCTACTCATAGCCGGACTATATCGGGTCTATAGTTAACCTACTCATAGGCGAACTATATCGGGTCTATAGTTAACCTACTCATAGCTGGACTATATCGGGTCTATAGTTAACCTACTCATAGCCGGACTATATCGGGTCTATAGTTAACCTACTCATAGCTGGACTATATCGGGTCTATAGTTAACCTACTCATAGCTGGACTATATCGGGTCTATAGTTAACCTACTCATAGCCGGACTATATCGGGTCTATAGTTACCCTACTCATAGCTGGACTATATCGGGTCTATAGTTAACCTACTCATAGCTGGACTATATCGGGTCTATAGTTAACCTACTCATAGCTGGACTATATCGGGTCTATAGTTAACCTACTCATAGCCGGAATATATCGGGTCTATAGTTAACCCACTCATAGCCGGACTATATCGGGTCTACAGTAAACCTACTCATAGCCGGACTATATCGGGTCTATAGTTAACCTACTCATAGCCGGACTATATCGGGTCTATAGTTAACCTACTCATAGCCGAACTATATCGGGTCTATAGTTAACCTACTCATAGCCGGAATATATCGGGTCTATAGTTAACCTACTCATAGCCGGAATATATCGGGTCTATAGTTAACCTACTCATAGCCGGACTATATCGGGTCTATTGTTAACCTACTCATAGCTGGACTTTATCAGGTCTATAGTTAACCTACTCATAGCTCGGACTATATCGGGTCTATAGTTAATCTAGACGGTGAAATGACAGCTATTGCTTGCTGGGTATATACACACATTACCAAATGATTGCTAAATCATATGACAATAAGATGATCAGTGACAAAAATAAATAAGACAATAAGTGACAGTGACACCAGTGCATCTATCAAACACAGGCTGCTCATGAAGGTCTACCTCAGTGCCGTAGGGTAATCGGGAGATAACCTCGGGAGCCATCCAGTACGGCGTTCCCACCAGAGACTTTCTCTTGGGAACCTCCTTAGACACTTGAGCACAGAAGCCGAAATCCGAGAGCTTGATCTGCGAGGGACGTATAGGACAACGCAAAGCTGATTAACCGCTTATCACCCCTTCATTTGTCATGTTCTCTCAGCTAATTACAAGGTGGGAGACACGATTTAATTACTTGGAACTAGTGAAGTTGCTAATTATCCCTGATCACTTTTCTGTCCTCTCGATAAACACGTTTATGTGTGTAACTCTACAAACAGTCACATGTGGAGGAAGATGATTCAGTTCTTCACACGACTGCATGTCATGGGTTATATGAAGGGTTTGAAATGAACACCCGCAAAATATGGGTAAAAATCATCTGTGGCGAGTAACGCTGTCAAATCACTAGCCAATTTGGCGTTACTTATTATGTTTACTCACTTTGCTGGGGAAGTTCGTGTAGCCAAATCTGCTCAGATTTAGCGCAAATACTCATGAGTCATCATGATATATAAAATATAGCGTATTGTGCAGAATCTGCTCATATCTGGCTTACTTGAACACACACGTCACTACGCTACAAATAATGGCGCGCTTGTTCATTTGCATTGAAGCAATAGCGAAAATTAAAAAGCATTTGGTTAACAGAAAAGACATTTTTTGATGTTCTTTTGTTTGAATAAGAAATGAATGTATAAAATCCTCATTTTATTATATATATATGTATGCTGTAAGCTGTAACATTGTTAATCTGGTTCATTTCTGTTTTTTTTTGGCTAGTAGAAGTTTTGAATGGCCGGTAACTTAAAACTTTAGTAGCCGAATTGGTCGGTGAGTGAAAAAGATCATTTCAAACCCTGGTTATATGTTCATATATTATTATACGCACGCGTCCGTCACTGGTGAGCAGGATGGAGTCGCTCTTGATGTCTCGGTGGATGACACCCTGTGTGTGGAGGTACGACAGCGCCTTCAACACTGACAGACAGACGGTGGCAATCTGCTCCTCGTTCATCCTGTGAACCAAACACAGAACATCTCCTGAACATCTGATCAGAACAACTCCTCAGAACATCTTCTGAACATCAGAACATCTCCTGAACATCTCCTGAACATCTCCTGAACATCTGATCAGAACATCGCCTCAGAACATCTCCTTAACATCAGAACATCATCTCAACATCTCCTTAACATCTGATCAGAACATCTCAGAACATCTCCTGAACATCTCCTTAACATCTGCTGAACATCACAAGTTCAACATCTCCTGAATATCTCCTAAACATCTCCTGAACATCTTAACATCTTCTAAACATCAGAACATCTCCTGAACATCAGAAATCTCCTGAACATCTCCTTAACATCTCCTGAACATCAGAACATCTCCTGAACATCTAATCAGAACATTCCCTGAATATCTCCTGAACATCTCATCAGAACGTCTCCTGAACATCTCCTTAACATCTCCTGAACATCTCCTTAACATCTCCTTAATATCTCCTGAACATCATCTTAACTTCTCCTGAACATCACAATATCTCCGGGACATCTCCTGAACATCACCAGAACATCTCCTGAACATCAGAACATCTCCTGAACATCAGAACATCTCCTGAACATCTCATCAGAACGTCTCCTGAACATCTCCTTAACATCTCCTGAACATCTCCTTAACATCTCCTTAATATCTCCTGAACATCATCTTAACTTCTCCTGAACATCACAATATCTCCGGGACATCTCCTGAACATCACCAGAACATCTCCTGAACATCAGAACATCTCCTGAACATCAGAACATCTCCTGAACATCTAATCAGAACATTCCCTGAATATCTCCTGAACATCTCATCAGAACGTCTCCTGAACATCTCCTTAACATCTCCTGAACATCTCCTTAACATCTCCTTAACATCTCCTGAACATCATCTTAACTTCTCCTGAACATCACAATATCTCTGGGACATCTCCTGAACATCACCAGAACATCTCCTGAACATCAGAACATCTCCTGAACATCTCCTTAACATCTCCTGAACATCATCTTAACATCCCCTGAACATCACAACATCTCCTGAATATCTCCTAAACATCTCCTGAACATCTCATCAGAACGTCTCCTGAACATCTCCTTAACATCTCCTTAACATCTCCTGAACATCATCTTAACTTCTCCTGAACATCACAATATCTCCGGGACATCTCCTGAACATCACCAGAACATCTCCTGAACATCGGAACATCTCCTGAACATCTCCTTAACATCTCCTGAACATCATCTTAACATCCCCTGAACATCACAACATCTCCTGAATATCTCCTAAACATCTCCTGAACATCTCATCAGAACATCTCCTGAACATCTTAACATCTTCTGAACATCAGAACATCTCCTGAACATCAGAAATCGCCTGAACATCTCCTGAACATCACCTTAACATCTCCTGAATATCTCATCAGAACATCTCCTGAACATCTTAACATCTTCTGAACATCAGAACATCTCCTGAACACCAGAAATCGCCTAAACATCTCCTAAACATCTCCTGAACATCTTAACATCTTCTGAACATCAGAACATCTCCTGAACACCAGAAATCGCCTAAACATCTCCTAAACATCTCCTGAACATCTAAGATTCATCTCTTCTCGGTTTGTAAATTTAAATCAGTGTAATTTCAGCTCGTCTAAACAAGAAGCATTTATTATCACAGATTCTGGTTCAGCAGCGGCACTGAGCAACTTACCTGATCTCTCTCTCTCACACACACACACACACACACAAACAAACACACAGAGAGAGGGTTTGAGTTAGTTTTGATGATCAGAGCGTGACACGCCTCATAAGCTCAGCTCTGATTGGATGATCATGTTTAGCTCCAGGCATTCAGTGTGTTTAACAGAAACACTCACAGTGTCACGTGACAGAACAACAGTGACTTTACCAGGGTAAAAAGGATTGTACAGTAGCTTATTAGTGGGGTTTTTTTTCTATACAATCCTTCTTATTATTTCCGTCTCATTACTAATGTATTAACTAACATTAACTTACAATTAGCAACACATTTGTTATAGTATTCATGAGTCACTAAAAATAGTTAAATATTTGTATTAAAAAAAATCAACTATTCATTCTTTTTTTGTGATAGTTCAAATCCAACACAACTTTTGATTTTAATTATAATTGTAAATCATTTTATTTTAATGTACTGGTAAATTTAGAAATTAACATAAATTAAGATTAATAGATTAATGTATATAAATTAATTGGATGTAAATAATAATATAATATAATATAATAATATGGTGCAATATTGCGTGATATAATTTAAATGATTCAATTTAATTTAAAATACATAATGTTTGCATTTATCAGATGCTTTAATCCAAAGTAATTTACAAAAGAACAAGATTTATTAATATTTGTTTAAATTAGTTGGAATTTTATAAAATTATTTAACTCTTTGTTGTTAGTTAATGTTAGCTCAAATCCATGGAATAATATTAACAGACACAACATTTGATTTCAATAAAGTATGAGTAAATGTTAAGATTAATATTTGCTAAGATTAATAGATCATTTATGTTAACTAATGCAGTTATCTAATGTTAACTAGTGTTGTCGTTATTTCTTATGTTCATCTTGTTTTACTCTTTTTAGCTACTATTTATTTATTTATTTTGAATGCACAGTCTAACTGTCTGAGCAGGTTTAGTTTTAAGTGCGTATAAATCGTGCATGTGGTTTTGTAGACAGAAGCGTCCTTCATGGAGCTCCGTCAGAATAATTACAAACACTCCCGTTTGTGCATTAGTGTTGAGGAGGAGTGTGTTCAGTGTTGAGTGTGTGTGTGTGTGTGTGTGTGTGTGTGTGTGTTCAGCCCCAGGCGAGACAGATGAGCAGTGAGTGTGTGTGTGTGTGTGTGTGTGTTCAGCCCCAGGCAAGACAGATGAGCAGTGAGTGTGTGTGTGTGTGTGTGTGTGTGTGTGTGTGTGTGTGTGTGTGTGTGTGTGTGTGTGTGTGTGTGTGTGTGTGTGTGTGTGCGTGAGCGTGCGACAGCTGGGCCTCGTTTACGCTCCGCAGATGCCAGAGTCCCATTCACACAGCAGACATTGTTTGTTCCGAGTGTGTGTGTGTGTGTGTGGGGGGGGGTTTAAGGTTTAACACACATATATACTGCTGTATATATATAGGCTATATATATATGTGTGTGTGTGTATGTATATCAGTATATGCAAACATCTATGTGTGTTAAAGCTTATCTTAGCATCAAACTGTGAGTGTCATGTGATGTGTGTGTTGATCTGTGTGTCGATCAGATTCAGGACGCTGTCTAAGTCTCAGCACACACTCTCCATTAGCGTCTCAAGCAGGACCGAAATAAAGCGACTCAGACTCATGAAGAGTGTGTTGGGGATGGAAGCGTGTCGGAGGGCAAGCGTTCCTCTGAAAGTGTGCAATTACAGTCCAACTTCGAACTGACGAACAACGCCAATTACTGTAATTATGCTGACGCTTCGCGAAGCAGAGGCAGCGCTTAAAACACTAACTTTCACAATCATAAATCATCACTAGACTATAGTCTCCAGCAGAAACACTGCATTCATCTCCTGATACGCCTGTTTCTGCCAGAAGCTCAATGAAAAACTCAATAATGATGCCTAGTGTGTATAATCAGCAAATTAAATCCCTCACAAATGAAAGGTGATTTATCTCACTTGATTCTTTCCTTCTTGAATTTGAATCTCGATGGACTCAAAGCAAAAGATCAATGATTCAAATCAATCGGTGTAAAACAGAGGATCTGATTGGACGAATCGCTCCTCTTACCTCGTATGCGTGACGATGTCAGTCAAGGCTCCGCCCTCCAGGAACTCCATCACTACCCAGAGTTCATCACTGACCAGATAACTATTGTACATGTCCACCACGTTCTCGTGATGGTAGTCTCTCATGATGACCACCTGCGATCAGACATCAGACATGATTACAGCAAAAGCTGATATTCAAATGAGTACATATGTGCAGTGTGTGTTTCAGAGTGTGTTTCGCCACTGTGTTCATTTATACGCCAGCAGCTCGTGACCCATCGGTGTCAATTAGCAAACCACAACCAATCAAATCCCCACAGACACAATCAAGCCCCGCCCACATTTGTTTTTGTTCCAGAAGCGTTTCAATCGGATATACGGGACAATAGAGAAGAAAAGACCTAAAGATCTTTTAGGTCAAAAAGACCTAAATATTGTACTGTAAAATAAAATTCTTATATTATTTTTCTTTTTTATAACAGTTTTATTTTGTATACTGCTTACTATTTTAATTATATACAGTGCATCCTGAAAGTATTCACAGCGCTTCATTTTTTCCAGATTTTGTTGTTACAGCCTTATTCCAAAATGGATTAAATTAATTATTTTTCTCAAAATTCTAGAAACAATACCCCATAATGACAACATCAAAGAAGTTTGTTTAAAATCTTTGTAAATTTATTACAAATAAATTTTTTTTAAAAAAATCACATGTACATAAGTATTCGCAGTCTTTACTCAATACTTTGTTGAAGCACCTTCGGCACCAATTACACCCTCAGGTCTTTTTGAGTGTGATGCTGCAAGCTTAGCACACCTGTTTCCGGGCAGTTTCTCCCATTATTCTTTGCAGGACCTTTCAAGCTCCATCAGGTTGGATGGGGAGTGTTGGTGCACAGCCATGTTCAGATCTCCCCAGAAATGATCAATCGATGCTCGATCCTGACTAGTCTCCCAGTTCCTCATCTTTCCCTCGACCCTGACTAGTCTCCCAGTTCCTCATCTTTCCCTCGACCCTAACTAGTCTCCCAGTTCCTCATCTTTCCCTCGACCCTGACTAGTCTCCCAGTTCCTCATCTTTCCCTCGATCCTGACTAGTCTCCCAGTTCCTCATCTTTCCCTCGACCCTGACTAGTCTCCCAGTTCCTCATCTTTCCCTCGACCCTGACTAGTCTCTCAGTTCCTCATCTTTCCCTCGACCCTGACTAGTCTCCCAGTTCCTTATATTTCCCTCGACCCTGACTAGTCTCTCAGTTCCTCATCTTTCCCTCGACCCTGACTAGTCTCCCAGTTCCTCATCTTTCCCTCGATCCTGACTAGTCTCTCAGTTCCACATCTTTTCCTTGACCCTGACGAGTCTCCCAGTTCCTCATCTTTCCCTCGATCCTGACTAGTCTCCCAGTTCCTCATCTTTCCCTCGACCCTAACTAGTCTCCCAGTTCCTCATCTTTCCCTTGACCCTGACTAGTCTCTCAGTTCCACATCTTTTCCTTGACCCTGACGAGTCTCCCAGTTCCTCATCTTTCCCTCGATCCTGACTAGTCTCCCAGTTCCTCATCTTTCCCTCGACCCTGACTAGTCTCTCAGTTCCTCATCTTTCCCTCGACCCTGACTAGTCTCCCAGTTCCTCATCTTTCCCTCGATCCTGACTAGTCTCCCAGTTCCTCATCTTTCCCTTGACCCTGACGAGTCTCCCAGTTCCTCATCTTTCCCTCGATCCTGACTAGTCTCCCAGTTCCTCATCTTTCCCTCGACCCTAACTAGTCTCCCAGTTCCTCATCTTTCCCTCGATCCTGACTAGTCTCTCAGTTCCACATCTTTTCCTTGACCCTGACGAGTCTCCCAGTTCCTCATCTTTCCCTCGATCCTGACTAGTCTCCCAGTTCCTCATCTTTCCCTCGACCCTGACTAGTCTCTCAGTTCCTCATCTTTCCCTCGACCCTGACTAGTCTCCCAGTTCCTCATCTTTCCCTCGATCCTGACTAGTCTCCCAGTTCCTCATCTTTCCCTCGACCCTGACTAGTCTCCCAGTTCCTCATCTTTCCCTCGACCCTGACGAGTCTCCCAGTTCCTCATCTTTCCCTCGACCCTGACTAGCAAGCAAGCAAGCAACTTTATTTATATAGCACATTTTTTAAACAACAGACGTTGCCCCAAAGTGCTTTACAGAATAATAACATAAAAATCATACAACAAAACAGACATACTTTATTCAAAAGCTAAAGAAAATAAATAAGTTTTTAAATAAGACTTAAAAGTTGTAATCGATGGAGCTGACCTCACATGGAATGGGAGACTATTCCAAAGTTTGGGACCTACCACGGAAAAAGCACGATCTCCTTTTGATTTTAAATTACAACGAGGTACTTTTAAAAGTCGTTGATCGGAGGACCTTAGAACTCTAGAAGGAGAGTAAGGAATTATAAGATCACTGATGTACTGGGGGGCAAGGCCTGACAATGCCTTGTAAACAAACAAAAGAATTTTAAAATCAATCCTAAATTTGACCGGTAGCCAATGTAGGGATTGCAGGACGGGAGTAATATGTTCTCTCTTTCGCACCCCCGTTAAAAGCCTTGCCGCTGCATTCTGCACTAACTGTAGGCGGACAAGAAGAGTCTGGGGGAGACCGATATATAAAGAATTGCAGTAGTCAAGCTTAGATGTAATAAAAGAATGAACTACAATTTCTAAATCCTCACTAGATAAAAAATGCTTTACTTTAGCAATTGATCTCAGGTTAAAAAAGCTTCCTTTGACAACAGCACCGATCTGTTTCTTAAAGTTAAGTGCTGAGTCCATAATTACCCCTAAACTCTTTACATGATTCTCAGTCTTTAGGGATAAAGAACCCAAATGATCAGGAAAGCAAGATGAGACGGGAGAGCCTACAATCAAAACCTCAGTTTTACTCTCATTTAATTGGAGAAAGTTGCTAGATAGCCAGAGTTTAATGTCACTGTAACATCTTTCCCTCGATCCTGACTAGTCTCCCAGTTCCTCATCTTTCCCTCGACCCTGACTAGTCTCTCAGTTCCTCATCTTTCCCTCGACCCTGACTAGTCTCCCAGTTCCTCATCTTTCCCTCGACCCTGACGAGTCTCCCAGTTCCTCATCTTTCCCTCGATCCTGACTAGTCTCCCAGTTCCTCATCTTTCCCTCGACCCTAACTAGTCTCCCAGTTCCTCATCTTTCCCTCGACCCTGACTAGTCTCCCAGTTCCTCATCTTTTCCTCGATCCTGACTAGTCTCCCAGTTCCTCATCTTTCCCTCGACCCTGACTAGTCTCCCAGTTCCTCATCTTTCCCTCGACCCTAACTAGTCTCCCAGTTCCTCATCTTTCCCTCGACCCTGACTAGTCTCTCAGTTCCTCATCTTTCCCTCGACCCTGACTAGTCTCCCAGTTCCTCATCTTTCCCTCGACCCTGACGAGTCTCCCAGTTCCTCATCTTTCCCTCGACCCTGATTAGTCTACCAGTTCCTCATCTTTCCCTCAACCCTGACTAGTCTACCAGTTCCTAATCTTTCCCTCAATCCTGACTAGTCTCCCAGTTCCTCATCTTTCCCTCGACCCTGACGATTCTCCCAGTTCCTCATCTTTCCCTCGACCCTGACTAGTCTATCAGTTCCTAATCTTTCCCTCGATCCTGACTTGTCTCCCAGTTCCTCATCTTTCCTGATTGGTGGAGTGATGCAGAGATGGTTGTTCTTCTGGAAGGTTCTCAGGCCTGATTGGTGGAGAGTAGGGCTGGGATAAACGATTATTTTTTAAACGATTAATCTAGCGATTATTTTTTCGATGCATCGATTAATCTAACGATTCAATTTTCCTGTCCGATTCGATTTCGATTCGATTCTGTTATCGATTATCTCCCCATTAATTGACTAATACCAATTTATACATGTTGATTTATATATCTGAATGAAAAAAACATGAATTCCTTAACATTGCAATACATGTTTATTGCTCTTAAAATTCCAAAATAAAAAAATATACAAGTGCAAAGTAATGCATTCTTAGTCAGAGGTAGCATTCAATAAAACTTTGAAGCCTTGAAAACACATAGGCCTAGCTTACTAAAAAATAGTGCATCTTGTAATTCTTCTTTCAGGTGAAAATAACAACTTGATGTCTAGCATTCAATAAAAAAAAAATTCTATAAATATTTTTGAATCTTCATTTTCTTTTCTGACATAGCCTACTCCAGTTCTTGTTAAAACACACCAGACATGCAAATTCTGTGCATTTTGGGCACTTTTTGAGTGAAATCATATTTATTTTGTCCATCAAAAGTGTGCTTTCACTTTAATTGAGAGCAGTGCTGCAAAAAAAATACTCTGCGCCGAAACCCGCGCTTCACTGCTGCTCACGCGCTGCTCCTGATCCCGGTGTGAATGCACTCATTGATTAACATGCACGCCGGAAAAAAACCCCGCACTGCTCATGCTTGCGGTGTGAAACGGCCGTAATTCACGAGGTTCCCTACATGTGCGTTCCGTGTACACGTGTGATGCTGATGTTGCGCGATGTTAATCATGCGGCGTCCGAGTGCATTTGACCGGCATAAAATCGGAATATGTCAGACTGACCGGCTGGTCATGGCCGATCACGTGAAAATCGTCCAATTCCGGTCACCAGCTGATCAATCGGTGCATCTCTACTTTAGAGGAACGAGTGCACTTTGCACCTTGCACTTTGAAAGTCTGAGGAGCCACTCGTGTTGCTACTACTCTCCGGCGCCGCCATCTTTGTTTTGGGTCTGACGAATCGACGCGCATATTTTGCGTCGACGTATTTTTTGCGTCGACTTAATCGATGACGTCGACGCGTTGTCCCAGCCCTAGTGGAGAGCTGTAGAGATTGTTGTTCTTCTGGAAGGTTCTCAGGCCTGATTGGTGGAGAGCTGCAGAGATGGTTGTTCTTCTGGAAGGTTCTCAGGCCTGATTGGTGGAGAGCTGTAGAGATGGTTGTTCTTCTGGAAGGTTCTCCTCTCACCACAGAACGAGCTCTGCCAGAGTGACCATCGGGTTCTTGGTCTCCTGCCTGACTGAGGACCTTCTCCCCCGATCGCTCAGCTCTAGGAAGAGTCCTGGTGGTTCCACACTTCTTCCATTTGCAGATAATGGAGGCCACTGTGCTCATGGGGACCTTTAATGCTGCAGAACTGTTTCTGTACTCTTCCCCAGATCTGTGCCTCGACACAATCCTGTCTCGGAGGTCTACAGACAACTCCTTGGACTTCATGACTTTGTTTGTGCCACTGGTAACTGTGGGACCTTATATAGACAGGTGCGTGCCTTTCCAAATCAGGTCCAATCAGCTGAATTTAGTTTAGTTTAGTTTAGTTTATTAGTTTATAATAACGTGGACAGTCCCTTTTTGAAAGAAAAAGAGCAGCTTTAGCCTCTACGGCTAATTTCCAGCTGTAGTCCCCAGCCAGTTGTCAATAGGCATACATCAATAAAATACATTACAATTATATTTACAGCACGACTTATCAAGAGGGGACAGACATACTAAACATGTGACACACAATTCAAACAAATAAACAAGCAGACAAAGATTGCAAAGGCACAACAACAATTCATGCAGTAAAACAATACAACACGACACAAACAATATTCACACAGAGGCCACATTAAGGCACATACTGGACATAACATTGAGGCAGGCATCAGAGACCAAGTGGCAACAACATGATCATGTCACATCAAATACACACCACATCTGTCAAATTAGTGTGTGCAGCTGTAATTGTCAGACAGCCCGTTTTTAAGATGTATAGTAAAGGTGGAATACGTATGTATATCTTTGATTGTAGTGGGCAGTGAATTCCAGTTTTGTATCGCTTTAAGAGAAAATGATAATTGACCAAATGTGCTTTTCCTAAATGGGATAATAAGATCACCTCGTGTGGTGCTTCTGGTAATCTGACTGTTGTTATGGCGTTGGATTATAAATGAATTGAAAGGAGCTGGAGCGGTATTTATGCATAATTTTGTAGACCAAACTGATGTTTTTGTATTTAATTACATCTTCCCAGCTTAGCAGTTTATGATTTTTAAGGATTACACAATGATGGGAACTATTAGGCTTCTGGTCCAAAACTTTGAGAGTTTTTTTTATAAAGAGTTGCTAATGGCTTTAATGATAAACTGTTAGTTTGACCCCAACTTGTCAGACAGTATGTTAGATCTGACACAATCATGGTATCCATAAATAATTTGGCAGCATGAAAAGTCAGTGCATTTCTAATATGTCTAAAATTAGCTAAGCTAAACTTGATCCTTTTGCACACGTTCTTAATATGTGTTTTAAAAGAAAGATTAGAATCAATAATAACGCTCAAAAACTTAAATTGTGGCACAAAACTAATGTTTTGACCTGAAATCATTATGTTTGACACAATGTTACATTGTCTCTTAGTGAAAAACATTCACACAGTTTTATCTACATTTAGTTGAAGGCACGAATGATTTAGCCAATTGGTGATTTGATCCATAGCTGTAGTAAGTTTAGCAGCAGCCAGATGTTTTGTCTTGGCATGTACATAAATTACAGTGTCGTCCGCATACATTAGTGTATTGATATCCGGGCAAACTGATGGCAGATCATTGATATATACACTAAATAAAAGCGGACCAAGGATCGATCCTTGTGGTACCCCTGTGTGTAAGTTGAGAACTGATGAACGATGATTGTTCACAGAAACGTACTGACTTCTACATGTTAAATACGATCCAATCCATTTGATTGCAGAAGAGGATAAATTTAAATTTAAATTTACCACAGGTGGACTCCAATCAAGGCTGTAAATACTTATGTAGTTGTGATTTTCTCGTTTTTTTTTTTATATTTAATAAATTTGCAAAGATTTTAAACAAACTTATTTCATGTTGCCATTATGGCGTATTGTTTGTAGAATGTTGAGGAAAATAATTAATTCAATCCATTTTTGAATAAGGCTGTAACATAACAAAATGTGGAAAAAGTGAAGCGCTGTGAATACTTTCCGGATGCACTGTATAATATATATATATATATATACACTCACCTAAAGGATTATTAGGAACACCATACTAATACTGTGTTTGACCCCCTTTCGCCTTCAGAACTGCCTTAATTCTACGTGGCATTGATTCAACAAGGTGCTGAAAGCATTCTTTAGAAATGTTGGCCCAAAATCGATAGGATAGCATCTTGCAGTTGATGGAGATTTGTGGGATGCACATCCAGGGCACGAAGCTCCCGTTCCACCCACAGGACTGCCGCATACTGGATGTTTTTCCCTTTTCACACCATTCTTTGTAAACCCTAGAAATGGTTGTGCGTGAAAATCCCAGTAACTGAGCAGATTGTGAAATACTCAGACCGGCCCGTCTGGCACCAACAACCATGCCACGCTCAGAATTGCTTAAATCAGCTTTCTTTCCCATTCTGACATTCAGTTTGGAGTTCAGGAGATTGTCTTGACCAGGACCACACCCCTAAATGCATTGAAGCAACTGCCATGTGATTGGTTGATTAAATAATTGCATTAATGAGAAATTGAACAGGTGTTCCTAATAATCCTTTAGGTGAGTGCATATATAAATAATCAGAAAATCTTTGGCCAAATTGTGCAGCACTACGAACAAGCAGGGATTTTTCCATAATCGCAAATATACACCTTGAATTTGCACTCACCTCGTTGAACAGAAGCTCTCGTCGCTGCTGTTTCCTAAGGTCCATCTTCTTCACAGCCACCTGCTTCCCGCTGTGCTTCTCGGTGGCGATGCACACGATCCCCGTGGATCCCTCTCCGATCTTCAGGAAGTTGTCGAGATACTCGCGCGGGTCTCCGGGGTTCACCACCAGCTGGAGCGCGGCCCGGAACTGCTCGTGGGACACCCTGGAGGGGGGCGTCTCAGAGCTGGAGCCCCAGCTGGGTGGAGGGTAGGCTCCGGGAGGGGTGTAGGGCGAGGAGGGCTGGGAGAGCGAGAGCGCCCCCTGGGGGGTATACGGAGGACTGGGCTGGGAGAGCGAGAGCGCCCCCTGGGGGGTGTAGGGAGGACTGGGCTGGGACGGCGGGTGCTGGTAAGGAGACGGCTTGTAGTGGAAGGGCGGCGGGTACTGGAAACCGGCCGGGTACGAGGGCTTGCCGTGGCTCTGAGGTAGTTTGAAGGGAACGCGTGGATACGACTCGCCCAACGGCACCTGTGGACTCCCGTCCCGAGAGACTCGCTCGTAGTCGCCCTGTTCGATTCAAACGACACACGTTAGCAGTGAATAATACAAACTCATAGATAGGATTGGGAATCGAAAATCGATTCCAATTCTGGAATCGAATACTTGAGGTCAGGAATCGGATACTTGTTATAACATTTTAATTTTGATTCCTCTTATCGATTCCTTTGTAAACATTTCAATATGACTTTAAACCATTCAAGCGAGAGAGACTCTGTTTTCTGTTCTCATGTGTATCAGTATATTGGATCCGTGCAGTTCTTAAAGTGACAGCACTAAAATCCCTGCCGTCTCTATAACACTAATCACACAACAGAAGACTAAGAGAATTTATATATTTTTGAATAACTTTTGTAACTATATTTGTAATGTATTTTATTTATAAAGTCCAGTGCTATTCTACATTTGATTATAGTTTCTGTAACAGAATACCTGAAAATCTTATAACACTGTTTATTTCAATCATATCTTTGTTCAGTTGTATCTATTTGTTGCTATTGCTGATTTTTTATTTTTTAATTAGTGTTTAGAGTGTTTACTTGTCTTTAATAAAGCTTGAAGTTTATATTAGTTAGGCTAGTTGTTCTTCTATGGTGTTTTTAAAACACAGGAAAAAGTTCCTTGTGTAAGTGTTCTTTAAACTGTTGATTTTTGTTCATGATATTCAGCTACAATTGAATGTTTAACAATAAGACTAAATGTGAATGATATCTTTTTTTTTTACCTTATTGGAATCAAATTTAGGAATCGATAGAAATCGGAATCGTCAAAATTCAAACGATACCCAACACTACTCATAGAGCAGAAGAACGAGCATAGATTCCTTATTACAGGCTGGAACAGCTCATTCATCACAGAGATGCTGTCTACTGAGGGAACACCTCTCAAACTGGAGCTCAATGTCACAGCGGGACGACATCTTAAATCACACTAAACCTGAATTCAGAAATCATGGAATCATGTACAAACCCGTCGAATTTGAACATTCAAGAAACACTTTTATTCAATGGTAAAAAAACTTTCATTTCTTTGTGGAATCCATGATACACTACCATTCATATAATTTGGGGTAAGTAATATTTTTTACATTTTTAATCATCATGGACGCATTAAATTGATTTTACAGACATTTATAATGTTACAAAAGATTCTATTTCAGATAAATGTTGTTCTTTTGAACTTTCTATTCATCAAAGAAAAATGAACTGTTTTCAACACTGATAATAATCATAAATGTTTCCTGAGCATCAGATCCTCATATTAGAGTGATTTCTGAAGGATCATGTGACACTGAAGACTGGAGTAATGATGCTGAACATTCAGCTTTGATCACAGGAATAAATAACACTTTACTATATATTCACATAGAAAACAGATGTTTTTACTGTATTTTTGATCAAATAAATGCAGCTTGGTGAGCAGAAGAGACTCTTTCAAAAAACATTAAACAATCTTAATTATTCCAGACTTCTGAATGGTAGTGCATTTACTACACATGTATGGAACTGAGTAAAAGAGATCTTTTCAGCATGAATACAATTTTTTTTTAAACTGCAACTGCATATGATTCTAATAAAGCAGCGCACGAGAGAGATCCTCATGCGCTCTCGTCCTCCACGTCACACAGTACGTTCCTGATCTGCAGGGTCACGGTGGGCGGCAGATTGAATTATTCCCACCACGCCCAGAACACAAAAAGATGACACGACACGGATCATCTTCTAACCGGCTCATGATGAGGAAGCCGGCGCCGTGTAATTACGTCGGTGGACTAGTTTAATCAATCATCCCGGCAAGGCTGTTTATGGGCCGGAGAAGTCCCGAGACCCTCTTTCCCAACCAGCACCGCTGGCTGATCCATGTACGTTAAATGCACATTAATCTGAATTTGGCAGCGTAATCAAGAACCCAACTGGAGTGTGAAATTGAATTCTGTGGTGGAACAGCGCGCCACAGCTTTTATGCAAGGCCTGCAGAAAAGGAAGGTGCCACAACATCAGTTCATCACAATGAGTGTGTGCGTGCCCGAGTTCCCAAGTCCCCGAGCTGTCGGCCTTTAACGGCCCGCCGTTCCCGACAGCGCCAGCAAAGCGCTTGGCTCGCTGAAAGTGACCGAGTCGAGGTGAATGAGAAAGAAAGAGGTTCATTATGACGTCGGTGAGTCGAGACTGATGGGAGTCGCAGCCTGAATGTGTTGAACGCCCCGAAACACATCGTACAGCAAATCACACACTCAATACAGTCGACGTACAGTAGAAACATCCCTGATTCGCTCTCTAATGCGACCCTGTGTAAATGAACAATATCTGACCCCAAAAATCAAAAGAGAAATAAACTATAAAGTTTAAAGAAAATGAAGCCATACTGAGGAACTTTTGTTGACAATAAGGCACATTTACACACACAATTCTCATTGGTGAAATAAGAGAAAATGACAATAATTTATTAACATTATGAAATATATACATACTGGACGAACTGAATTTAATTGATGCTTTTTAAAATAAATTAGTGTTTATGACAGTTAGTGTCATCGAAGTTCATGAAACATGCTTCATTTTCTTATTCATTATGTTAACTAGCTTCATCAGTCGAGGACATTTAATATTCAGCAGTATTACTGATCTGACTGCACTGACGCTGCTGTACGAGAACTGAACTGAGCTGATGATGACATCACTGTTTTCTACAGAACTGCAGTACAGATGAAATTAAATAAATTAGTAATTGATGATCTTTACATCGGAACTGAATCAAAACTGAACTGACTTCAGCTGAACAAACGTATCATCTTCCTGTTTATCGCTGTAAAGCTGCTTTGAAACAATCTGTCTAAAGAGCTATATAAATAAAGATGACTTGACTTGACTAAGATATGATACGGACATCTGTGATTCATGATGAGGGCGACTGTAAGACTAAATAAAAAACAATAGGCCTATGCATTTTTTTTGTTAATAAATCTTGCAAATTCTGCCATTTAAGTTGCAATACATTGAGGAATTATCGAGGAAGCGGCCTAGTGCAGTTCTTTAGCAATATTTGTGACTTAAAAGGAGACACATGAGAGTCGTGAGCTCAAGCAGTCAGCGCGTGTTTAAATGAAGGTCTGGGATGAGCCGCTGTTATCTGGGAGATTGCTACTGTTCCATTAATTGATTCCTGTGCCGCTCTCATGAGTGATTCCGTGTCTCCGCCGGCCGCGCTCTTTTCACGGGAGAGTAGATTAAGAACTGACACGAGATCCATCACTGCGGAGCATCGGAGCATCGGAGCGCCACAGCCCGAGCACTGATGCGACCTGGGAGATAATACGCCCTACACAGCCTGCGGGTGAGAGCGGACAGAGTCTGCAGGACGTCCACTGCAACCTTTAATTCTACACAGCGCTGGGAAGCTTCCATTGGGAACAATGCGGCATTTATACGGGAACGGGAAGTGCGTGAACTGAGCATTGATGCAGTGTAAAAGCATCTGCAGAATAAATGCATGTAAATATAGTGCTCCTTAGTGATAAGGCAAATGTGCTGCCACAAAATGTTACATTATTTTCTTGTTATCGCTGTAAAGCTGCTTTGAAACGATATGCATTGTAAAAAAAAACGCTATATAAATAAAGGTTACTTGACTTGACAAAACAATTGATCTCTATGGAGCCTTTTAATCCAAAATCAGCCCAGAAACGATCTCTGAGGAGACGAGCCACATTTGACTAAAGGTTTGGTTTAAAATGTCATGTAATATTCAGTAATAGTATTGATCTGACAGCACTGACACTATGAGATGAGAACAAAACTTGAACTGGATAATGACTCTATTGTCTTCTGTAGAGCAAAATCTGAATGTGTCTCATATTTGAGTAAATCTTTTATCTTCCCGTTTATTACTGTGAAGCTGCTTTGAAACAATCTGTACTGTAAAAGCACTACAAGTCAAGTCACCTTCTTTTATATTGCGCTTTTAACAATATAGATTGTTTCAAAGCAGCTTTACAATGATAACAGGAGATTACAGTAACAGAGATTGTTTAGGCTTTACAGCAGCTCTAGAATAAAGTTATTGTACAGATAAAATTAGTTTTGATTGATTTACTTCTGTTGCAAAGATCATTAGTTATTAACTTAGGGGCCGCTAACACGACACTGTTCAAACAGAACACAGAAACTGTAATGTGTTCTGGCCCCTCATTTGCACAACAGTGTTTGGTGCTCGAGAGCGTAAACTTTGAAATACGTTCCAAGATGCAAGTTTTGAATTCACAGAAAAATGCTATAGGTAAGTCTGGGTTTCTTTCGCATCGAGAAGACAAACTTGCACACAGACTTATGTATATGCATATGCAGAAATAATGCATTTGTGTCATTTTGACATGATGCCCCTGAGAGAAAAATGTGAACACGTCATCATTAGAATCTGTTCATCAGGACGCTGAGTTTCTCTTTACCTTACTTATGACGATCGCAGACGTGTTTTCTGACAGTCTTGGGTACGTGTACGAGCTGTACGACCCCTGCGGCGCCGCTTTAAACGCGCTGATCCCGTACGGCACGCTTGGCTCCTGCAGACCAGAACCCGACCGGGAGCGCTGCCGGATCGCCGGCTGAGGGCTCGTCTGACTGATGTACGAGGACTTGGGCCTCTTGTCGTAGTCCTCTCTCAGTCCCGCTCCGTATCCCCAGTCTCCGTCAGGGTAGGTCATCTGCTCGCTGTGGATGGAGACCCGAGACGGGGTTCCCAGCGGCTGTTCCCGGTAATCCTGACTGGATCCCCCCAGAGAGGCCCGGTAGTATTCCCTCCGGCCGCCCATGGCCATCTCGTCGTTGGACAGACGCATCTTGCTCTCCAGGTAGGCGTGGTAGTCCGGAGGCATCTTGGCATAGTCTGAAGACTTCTGCGGCATAGCGTCGGGGTAGAAGGGACTCCGGATGGGATGGCCGTTCTGTTTGAGGGAGAAGCGGTAATGCCGTCCGACCGGCCACTCCCCGTCATGGACCCGGTACGGGTCAAGCGAGAAGTCCTTACTGCTGTCCAGATCGCACGAGAAACGGCCATAATAGTGTCCGAAGCCGTTCTCCTCTGGACCACCGGTGTTGGACGTAGACGTGGACGCAGATGCTGGTTTGCTTCCGCCGGCCTGATGGGGTCCAGGTGGACTCTCTTTCCTCAGGGAGTTGGAGCGGGTCACGGAGATGCTGTCAAACTCCTCCAACAGGCCGTTAATGGAGGCGTCCTTGGGCGGTCGGCTCCCGCGGACAATGGTCTGCAAAGAGAAGGCAGGAGAGTCAGTGAGAGACTTGAAGGTCCAGGCCAGAGCATTTCACCACATTGTGCTATATTTTGACAAACAGTCAAACAGCAGTGGGAGTGCGATCAGAAGACGTTTGGCAGCAGTTCTCTCACGAGCACAGCCTGAATAAATCACAGCATTGCTCATCTCATCCCACTGCCGCTTAAGCGCGTTACACAGCTGTGTTGTGACTCACTGCGGAATAAAACTCTGAAACAGACCCAAAATATATGAGTGGCATAAGCTGAAAGGCCTAACGGAAGGTTTTTCCCAACTTCCCCTCTTGATAGGCATCCAAAACCTCACTACAATTACATGAGCAGATTAAGAAAAACAGACATTAGATAAATCTTTTCATAGTTTCTATACAGTACAGACTGAACTAGCACAGGTGAAACCAATCCCACAGATGCAGATCACACTCTTTCACACCAGACAGCAAGATAACACCTTAGCAACTGCAAAGCAACATACTAGAGATACTCTGAGACCTCAAAGCAACAGTGACAAATGTTAAAAAGTGTTTTAAATTGATGATTGTAAATAGTGAAATATTAAAAGAGGACTGTAATTTGAGTCAGACTATATTTCTAGAGATGACTGTAGAGCAGTGGTTCCCTAACTTTTTAGAGTGTCGTACCCTTGAGGCGTTTAACATCCTTCTGCGTACCCCCTCTCTTCCACCTCCACTGCAGTCAAACCTTTATCATTAAGGGACAATATTTGCCCCATAAATGTAATTTCCAGTGCATAGTTTTTACCTTTATGAATAACTTTATAAAATAAATAATGTTTTAGATAAAAAAATTACAATAGAGAAATATGCAATGATGGTAAAAACGAAGTGATCCTTTTATATATTAAACTAAAACCGCCAGTAGGTGGCGGTAAGTGACTGTCTTAAAGGGTTAGTTCACCCAAAAATGAAAATTAAGTCATTAATTACTCACCCCCATGCTGTACCAACCCCGTAAGACCTTCGTTCATCTTCGGAACACAAAATTCGACACTTAATGTGCTGTAGGTCTCGCTATATAATATACAATGGTTAAAAAGTCGAAATCAGTAGACATATTTACGAATTGAAAGGCGTATGTACAGCGCGCGTCTTCCTCTGCTTGTAAAAAGAAAGTTTTGCGCTTCCAACACGTCATCTTATACGGTAGGTGGCGGTAATACTTCTAAGCGGTGAGCAGCCGGTAACAAGAAGGAGTCGAAGAAGAACGTCCTCATCTCAGTTCTCGCGCATGCGCCGTGGAAATCTCTTGAACTCTCGTCTCAGGCCCACAAGGAAGAAAAGGAATAGTCGAATAAAGTCGTTATTTTTGTTTGTTTTTCCGCACAAAAAGTAGTCTCGTCGCTTGATAAACTTATAGTTGAGCCACTGTAGGCACATGGAATATTTAAACATTTTCTTTAATGACTTTCTGGACCGTCAAGTGTCAGTCCCTTAGGCAGCCTATGTAGCAGTGATCCAGCTCTCAGATTTAATCAAAAATATCTTCATTTGTGTTCCGAAGATGAACGAAGGTCTTACGGGGTTGGTACAGCATGAGGGTGAGTAATTAATGACTTAATTTTCATTTTTGGGTGAACTAACCCTTTAATGACCGAGACATCAAATTATGAATGATTGACTCACGATTTGTTCAAAGCTGCAGAATTGTTTACGAAACACCCATGTGTGCTGTAGTTCTGCTGTGTCCTTCGTTGGAACTATTCTTTCGTTGCAAAATAGAGTAAATAACTGACAGTACTGTGTTTAAAATGCATGTTCCGTTTGTTGTACTGTTGTATAATAAATTAATCAATGTCACTTTTGCAATCATGTGGATATTTGGGAAAAATTGCATTCTTGCTCGTTTTCAACATTAAATACAGGAACTTACACAAGGTATGTTTTTGTATTGAATAAAGTTCGAATCTTAAATAAATCTCAATCCACTCTGTGTCTATATTTATTCTTCATGGGAGTACGTGTCAATCCCCACTTTTACAGAGGTGCATTGTCGAGAACGACAATAATGTAGCGCGCTTTACTAAGGCAGCAATACTCTGCACGCAATCTGTCACATGCTCGCTGCTTGTGTGGATTCAGCCAGTTCTCATCGTAAAAGATGAGGTCATTTGATTTTATGTAATTTATTTATGGTATTTTGCCAGTTAGAAATACATGCTCGGTTTAGATATTATTTTAAGGTAGGGTAGAATTAAATGAATGGCTAGACTCAGCATTTTGTATGCGTTCCCCCTTCTGTCACCTCACGTACCCCCAAGGGTACACTTACCCCAGTTTGGGAACCACTGCTGTAGAGTATGTGATGTGTGACGCTCCAGTAATGAGTGGCCAGCCGCAGTGATCTTGACCTGCATCTGCAGTAGAAAAACTCTGTGACCTCATTTAATTTTAGTTCTCTTTAAGTAACGTCAGATGACCTGAAGGAAGGGTAGTACAGAGTTCTGGACTGATCTAGAACACATACAGGATCTTAGGTGTGCTGTAGAGTTTATTTCTGTAACTACACTCAACTTTTCAGATTAAGGCCTATTTTAAAGCTCAATATAACCACATTCTCAATGTTTAATGTAAAGCACAAGAATCCACAGATCATTTTCACATTCTCACTTCAACTTGAAATCGAATCAGATAAAAGGTTAAAAAATATAAAGTAGAACAGAGTAAAAGTGCATTAATATAAATACGTTCAGATCTATGATCTCTACAGACATGAAGTTTTTGACTTAACAGATCTGAAGTGCTGGAACAGGTGGTCAGGTTAAGAGAAACAGAGGAGCTAATAAACGTCACACTCCTTCAGCACAGGAATAGGAAATAAATCTCTCGGACAGGCCAGTCTCCTCCTCACAGGAGCATTACACTGAGTGTCATCCATCTCTTTAATACAAGTGTCTCTGAGTTCATTCACTGAGCAGAGTCCATCTGAAGAGAATGTGAACACAGGCCTTCACACCTCTGATCTGCTCTGTCACTTCAACACGCCGGCGGACACTCACTCACGCTGACGTCGATAGTCCAATAAAGCTCCGATTGGACTCAGAGCCAACAGAGGCTCTTTAGAATAAGACAGAAACCCCCTACATATGATACCAACATATGATACATACATATGATTACAAAAAAGTTAGTCAAGACAAACTTAATGTTAGCTTGAGAAAGCAAGTAAGTTTGAATTATTTTTTTCATGCAGATAGATAGATGTTGTTCTGGGTGTCATAGCGATCGCAAGTTCAGTATGGCGTACCTCAAGGCTCAGTACTAGGACCATTGCTGTTCACTCTGTACATGCTACCCTTGGGAGATATCATAAAGAAGCATGGCATTAGTTTTCACTGTAATGCTGATGATACTCAGCTATATATTTCTAAGGCGGTAACTTACCAATTCACAAAATTTGGATGACTAGTAATTTCCTACTACTTAATTAAAAAAAACAGTTTCTAATTATTGGACAAAAAACCTCTGCATGTATAAACCTAGAATACTGTCTAACACTTGATGGATATTCTATCAAGTCCTCGTCGTCGGTTAGGAACCTGGGTGTGCTCTTTGATACCAATCTTTCATTTGAAAGCCACATTTCTAGTATCTGTAAAACCGCATTCTTCCATCTTAAAAATATATCAAAACTACGACATATGCTCTTGCACACTGCATTTTCTAGGGTGTTCTGAGTCATTGCTAGGGTGTTGCTATTGAACTCTCTGTGGTTGCTAGGGTGTTGCTATGCAGTTGATAGGGTTTTCTCTGTCATTGCTAATGGGTTTCTATGGTTGCTAAGGTATTTTATGGGGTTGCTAGGGTGTTCTGGGTGATTGCTAGTAGGTTTCTATGTGGTTGGTAAGGTATTTTTATGGTTGCTATGGTGTTCTGGGTCATTGCTAGTAGGTTTCTATATGGTTGCTAAGATATTTTCTGAGGTTGCTAGGGTGTTGCTATGGTGTTATTTGTCATTGCTAGGAGGTTTCTATGTGGTTGCTAAGGTGTTTTTTGTGGTTGCTAGAGTGTTGATATGCAGTTGCTAGGGTGTTTTGGGTCATTGCTAGGAGGTTTTTATGTGGTTGCTAAGGTATTCTCTGTGGTTGCAACCACTCATCACACCCTGTCACCATGACAATGAGTTGTGCACAGACAAACATCTCTCACAATCACTTTCTGGACATGTAAAAATTACATTTGTGATCTTTCAGTTTTGTTTATTACTGAAGATCAACACTATAATATGTGTGACAGACTCAAAAGGATCTTTAAAGACAAAATGTCAGCAATTCAAGAGGAATGTGAGATAGAACAATCATATTAAATATAAAATATCAAACAGGACTGCTAAAATAAAATATACAAATATAAATTAAAATAAACAGAGCAATTCCAAGAGAGTCCTCACACCATCGGTGCTCGGGCCCTAAATAATTAAAAACGGCTTTACACAACATTTGTATGTATGTTTATGTTTATAAGAGTACTGTGGCTCTATTCCCTAGGGCAGGGGGAGGGAAGTTCGGTCCTAGAAAGCCGCTGTACTGTTTAGCTCCAACCATAATAAAACCACACCTGAAAGAGCTAATCAATGCCTTCAGGATTACTAAGGCTACAGGCAGGTGAGGGTTTTTTCGGGGTTGGAGCCAAACTCTGCAGGTCAGCGGCTCTCAGGGACTGGACTTGCCTACCCCTGCCCTAGGGCCAGGAACCCCAGCTACATACCCCGCGGCCAGAGCTCAGGGCCTGGCATTCTTAGGATACCTTCAAGGGAATATGGTCAAGGATGAGGAATATCCTGCCAGTCACTATACCCCTGACGAGTAGAGGTTTCAGGACAACCACTCTCAAACGAGAGGAGGCCTAGCAACACTAATAAATATCATCAAGGAGGCTCACAGAGAGCCAATGACCTGCTAGTATCCGAGGGGAGCTCTACAAACGGAGGCCACAGCAAGACGATTCCCTAAATGAGAGGAGGCCTAACTATGCGCTACGCCAAGGACTGCTTACCAAGGAGGCTCACAAAAGAGCCTGACATCTCAATACTGCTATCCAGGCGGAGCTCTGGAGGACGAGATCTCAGCATGACAACTCTCTACATCGAGGAAACCTAACAACGCTTCCCTAAGTGTGGTTCCACCAAGTAGGCTCACAGAGAGCCATACAACCCGCAGTGACCACCCAGACCAAGCTCTAACAGAGGCCTTAGGAAGATGACTCTCTAAAGCAAGAGGAGACCTAGCAATGCCCACTTTGAGGACAGTTAACCAGGGAAGCTCAAAAAGAGCTTACAACCCAGTCCACTGCCCCCACACAGAGCTCTCAGAACGAAGGCTTCAGTATAACGACCCTCTATAGCAAGAGGAAGCCTAACTACACTCTATGCTAAAAGAGAGTCACACAACTTGGAAGTTATCTAATGCAGAGCTCTTGGGAGCAGAGGTTTCAGCAAGACGACTCTCTAGAGCGAGAGTAAGCCTAGCAATGCCCACCTTAAAGACAGTTTCAACAAGGAGGCTCACAGTGAGCCATACCTCTCAGTGTTATTCCCTATAGCGGAATGATGCTGAAGTCAGAACGAGCTCATTACAGGGAGCAGAGGACCTTGCCTAAAACTGTGAAGGTTATACCCCATGCTTATCCTAAATGACTTTTGGGAGCTACCAGCTAAGGCTAACGACAATCATTGTAAAATCTGTAATATGATCTGAGACTCCGGCAACAAACCGAGCTCTCTCATAGGGAGTCGGGAATCCTACTATTAAGGATTCCACTTACACTCAACCATGAACACATTGCCATTAACGGGAGCCAGCTGAGTACTAGCTGTGACCACACAGAAACAAATGTCTTTGTAGGATCTCAAAACTCCAGACACTCGCGAAGGTGCCTTTCCATAAATGAAGGGTTCGCAAACTGGGGCGAAAAACCCACTTCCTGTCAGGTTCTTGAGATCGAAAGAGCTCATCCCATGAACTGGAGGACCCTGCTTCAAGACCCGACTCAGGAGAAGGGTTCTGCTCTTCAGTCGAATGCGAGGAAAAACGGGCTCTCTAGACTCCAGCACTCACGAAGGTGCCTACAACTAGGAAGGGTTCGCAAACTTGGACAGAAAAACTGCTTCCTGACGGTTTCCAGAGATCGCCACCGTAGAGCACTGCTGTTGTGTGGGACAGCAGAGGAGGCAGATCTAAAAATAACACCTGCCTTTACTCTCTTCTGCTTGTAATTCCACAGAATTAGGCCACACACATTAGTAATTGTAGACTGGAAAGGGAAATGATCTCATAAGACTCTCCCTTTGCTCCACCCACCACCTCCGTGATCGAACCGCGGAGTGCATTCGCACTCTTCTCATCCCTCGAGAGAGAATAAACCACACAGGAGCTTATCACAGTGACTGCAGCATAACGAGTGCGTTCAACAACTGCGTTCGAGAGCCGAACATGCTCCGCTCAAACACCAGACTCTATGACTACTCAATCAATCACGAGAGAACAGTCACAATCACATCACTGGGAGTGTCCTCTACTCCCTCGAGAGCCGAACGCGCTCGTGCAAACGCAAACTACTATCCCTCAGGTGAGAACAAAGAAGTAAAAGCTGCTTACCTGTCTCTTTCAGTCAGTTGTGCGAATACATCACAAAGAGCGCCTCACCCTGGAGAACTGAACACGTGTGCTCCTTACCCAAACACATAACGTACAAGTGTCGTCTCTGATACGGAGGCACAAACTTCCTGAAACACTTGGCTGAGTGATCGTCTTCACACGTATATAAACAAACAGATCCTGAAGACAAAAGAGATTGTTGACGTGTACTACAGGCACCCTTATGCCTTGTCCAAGTCCTCCTCCGCTCGTCTCCAATTAGTGCACAATGGCAAACGTAAATTCGATCACGTTACTCCCAATTTTAAAATCTCTGCATTGGCTACCTGTGCAGTTTAAAATTCTTCTTTATGTTTTTAAATCCTTAAATAATCTGGCACAAGCTATTTGTCTGAGCTACTCTATCGATACAATCCCACACGAAATCTGAGGTCCGGTGATAAGAGACTTCTCTCTGTCCCCAGATCGGGATTAAAGCATTTTAATAGAGATAAAGCCTTTGCTATTGCCGGGCCTAGGCTGTGGAAGTATATCAGATCGGCACAGTCCTTAATGGTTTTTAAATCGTCTCTTAAAACCTATTTTTTTTCCTTGGCATTAAATTCACTGAGAGCTTCTGTCATGAATGTGTGGTTTGCCCTGTTTCTTCGTTTTTTGTGTTGTTCAGCACTTTGGTCAGCTGTGTTTGCTGTTTTTAAAAGATCTATATAAATAAAACAAACTTGAAACTCTGGTCGCACCAGTAGCGACGTTGTAGGCTGTCGCCGGCCACCGTTACTGTGGCGTTTACACACATGCTTCAGACACCGCTCCCGTTCACCAAAACGCTCTAGGACGCAGTGCGAGTTCCCATTCAAAAGGGAACAGAGATATAAAGAAAGACATGCAGGTTTGAATGAGAGCAAATGATGACTTGATGAACTTTCTAAATTGTAACATTGAAACTTTCTAAATTGAAACAATATTTCATAAAAAAAAACGCTAATTGAATAGAATACAAATCTTGAATGCTGAATTGACAAAGCCTTTTATGGGCCTTACAAAGAGAGGGAAATCACTCAAAGTGAATAAAACACTAGCATACAGAAACAAACAAATAAACAATTAAAATGCTTTTAAAAAAAGGACAGAAATCTATATTTTTAATTACAGAAACTGCACACTAGAGTGATGTTGATGCGTGTGCTTCTGGAGGTGATGGAGGTTAATTATGTGTCGTATCTCCGTCAGACTCACAGTCAAACGGGCTGCTGGGACTCGTGCGAATGAGACGCCTGCGTTCGTTCTGTTAGCATTAGCGGTGTGTGATGAAAGGAGCTATATTTCAGTAGCTCTGTCGCGTGGCGATAAGCTGTAACAGATCCGGCGACGGCACGAGCGTCTCGAGGTAAAGGTGCGGCGTGAGTGAAGCGGCTCATCCACAGATAAGCTGAGAGTTAACCTTGAGCTTAATGAAGAGTGTGTGTGTGTGTGTGTGTGTGTGTGTGTGTGTGTGTGTGTGTGTGTGTGTGTGTGGACGTAATTAATGACACTGCTGCTCCAGTGCTGATTCCTGGGGAAAGGACAGTCGGCCAATGACGACACAGAAACTCCGACCCGCGTCCAATCACACGCATGCATTATATCTGCATTGACGTCACGACACCACACACGTTCCCGTTCCAGCGTTTCATGAGCACACACTGCAAAACAAACTACAGTAACATGTTCATTTCAGCATAATAATACACTATAGTTACATTTTACAATGATATAAACAATCACGCAGTTGAGGTTTGATATATACTATATATATCGGCTTATGTGCGTGTGTGTATGGACACTGTAAAAAATCTTAAACTAAACTTCATTTACTGTGTTTATCCAATTAATCTGTCCTATGTATTTGAATTGATCAATTTAAAACAGCCGTCTCAATTTATGGTAAAACTCAAAAAAGCCTAAGCAAAAAAAAAATATATATATATAATATATACAGATTATATTTACAGTGTATGTGGGCAAAGTTGGAAATGCTTATATATCCAGCTTTATAAATGAGCCAATAAGGTAATGGAGTTATCTTATGATTTAAAATGCA
Organism: Tiaroga cobitis; assembly: GCA_030578255.1. Lineage (NCBI taxonomy): Eukaryota > Metazoa > Chordata > Actinopteri > Cypriniformes > Leuciscidae > Tiaroga > Tiaroga cobitis. Next base: position 522,905 of record CM060610.1, read on the forward strand.
AAAATGATCTCATATTCAATAAGACAATACAAGTGATTTACTGTAACAAACTGGACAGAACTGAACTGAACTGAACAGAAATGTTCTTTTCGGGTGTTTAGTCTTTATTTCTTAGGATGATCGATCTATTTGTGGACGGAATGTTTCTGGTTTGACTGCAGCTGCGAGAATAATAACTTTCCAACAAGAATGAGAGAAATATTGCAATCAGTGCAGATGATGATCAAAACTCCTCTGCTGCCATCTGCTGCTCACCACTACACACTACACACACACTCTAAACACACGACACACACACACACACACTCTAAACACACGACACACACACACGGCCCCTGAGCTAGTAGGAGTTTAGCGCATCAGTGCCCAGCTTTGAGCTCCAGCACTGAACAGGAACAGGGTTTGTGTGTGTAATTAATGTTCCGCATCATCATCTGAGCTCATCCGGCACTGAGAAACTGGGATTTCATGTTTTTGTATTCTTCAGTATTGCGGGACAATGAGGGACACGTGTGAGAGAGATCAATGTACTACTATTATACTATATGTAAATATTCATTTAAATATTCAATATGTATATAAAAATATTCATTTACATTCATTTGAAAGCCTATTTGCCATTACATGTTCTAAACGCCAGAAAACTGTTAGGGTTAGGGTTAGGTTAGTTAACTGTTAGGGTTAGGGTTAGGTTTAGGTTAGTTAACTGTTAGGGTTAGATAGGGTTAGTTAACTGTGACAGGCTCTGTGACTGACACTCAATTAGCACAGATTTGAGTGATACAATAATTGACACTATATTCAGTCTGCTGAATATAACGACAAGTAACAGTAACAGCCACGACTCACACGACGAGTAAACTGTAGACTGCAAAGCTGCTGTGAAACACTCTGTGTTGTAAAAAGGGTTATATAAATAAAGCTGACTTGAATGAAATTATGAAGTGTGTCCACAGACTCACACTGTACTCTGATGCCTTGTAAACCGTAGTGTGCACTGTGAAAGATGAACACACTGCTGTACCCACAGTAACCACAAGAAGGCGTCAGTCTCTCCTCACGTCACTGAGGAGCAGCACTCCACACACACACACACACACACTCACACTCACACCGTTCTTTCAACTTAATTTTTATTTAAAATTCAACATTTTAGGAACGCTAGAATTGCTTAGACCCATTCTAGGCTCAAGAGCTCAACTAATACTCATGCTGATCTCCATCATGGTGACCTCAAACAAAACATTAAGAAAAATTGACATTTTTTACGTCCCCAGAATCAACACTGAATATTGGAGAACGTTCTTATAACAAAAGTCTGTTAGCTGGGAAGCCACACCTGTGTGTGTGTACCTGTGTGTGTACCTGTGTGTGTTTGCGGGTCCAGAAAACCACACCTGTGTGTGTGTACCTGTGTGTGTGTGTGTGTGTACCTGTATGTGTACCTGTGTGTGTTTGCAGGTCCATCTGGATCTGCTGGGAAGCGCTGGTCTCGACCCGAGAGCGTCTTCATCTGCGGTTCTGATGTTCATCTGTGTGTTCGTCACTCTCGGCCCGATCCGAACGCTCACGTTCTGCTTGCTGAGCAAGAGAGGCCTGATATCAGGTTTCCCACCCATCGTCTCAGGCCTCGTCTGACTCACACACACCGCACTCATGCACTGTTCCTACAGCGGTGTGTCCCTGAGCAGAAGCATGAGCCGGGAGCGGGAACGCTTCATCCATTAGTTTGATGCAACCGGCTTCAGCTTTAGTAAAGCTCCAGGCTTTGAGCGAGCTAGTTACTCGACCACATGGAAATATTATACGACGTGATATTTGAATCATGCATGCTCTTCAACACGCCACGGTCCGACAGTAACGCAACTTCACGACATGGAAAGTCCATTACAGAACAAAATCCACATAGGATCCGCAACTGTGACTGTGTGACACTGATTAAGCTCGAGTCCATCGAAGCGCATGCACTTCTGCAGGACACACAGCTGTCGAGTCTTTTAAAGCGTGGGAACACACCGCAACAGTCCCTCCTCGTCCTCTCGGTTACACACACACACACACACACACACACACACGGCCTGCCAATAAGGGAAACG
>CM060610.1:537500-540000 GCA_030578255.1 Tiaroga cobitis
ATACACACCACACTATACTATACACACCACACTATACTATACACACCACACTATACTATACACACCACACTATACTATACACACCACACCACACTACACACACCACACCACACTATACTATACACACAACACCATACTATACTATACACACTATACTATACATACCACACCACACTATGCTATACACACCACACTACATTATACTATACACACCACACCATACTATACACACTACACTATACACACCACACCACATTATACTATACACACCACACTATACTATACACACTATACTATACACACCACACCACACTATACTATACACACTATACTATACACATCACACTATACTATACACACTATACTATACACACCACACTATACTATACACACTATACTATACACACCACACCACGCTATACTATACATACCACATCACACTATACTATACACACCACACCACATTATACTATACACACCACACTATACTATACACACCACACTATACTATACACACCACACTATACTATACACACCACACTATACTATACACATCACAATTACACATTAGACATTAGACAACATTACACAATAGACAACACAACACAACACAGGAGACAACACAAACCCAACACAACACAAAACAACAGACAACACAACACAACACAACAAACAACACAACACAAACACAACACCAAACAACAGACAACACAACAGACAACACAACACAGCAGACAACACAACACAAACACAACACTAAACAACAGACAACACAACACAGCAGACAACACAACACAAACACAACACTAAACAACAGACAACACAACACAACACAAACACAACACAACACAACACACCAAACAACACAAACACAACACCAAACAACAGACAACACAACACAGCAGACAACACAACACAACACAACACTAAACAACAGACATCACAACACAGCAGACAACACAACACAAACACAACACTAAACAACAGACAACACAACACAAACACAACACCGAACAACAGACAACACAACACAGCAGACAACACAACACAACACAAACACAACACTAAACAACAGACAACACAACACAGCAGACAACACAACACAAACACAACACAAACACAACAGACAACACAACACAGCAGACAACACAAACCCAACACAACACAAGACAACAGACAAAACAACACAACAAACAACACAACACCAAACAACAGACAACACAACAGACAACACAACACAACACAAACACAACACAACACAACACAAACACAACACCAAACAACACAACAGACAACACAACACAGCAGACAACACAACACAAACACAACACTAAACAACAGACAACACAACACAAACACAACACCGAACAACAGACAACACAACAGACAACACAACACAGCAGACAACACAACACAAACACAACACTAAACAACAGACAACACAACACAAACACAACACAAACACAACAGACAACACAACACAGCAGACAACACAAACCCAACACAACACAAAACAACAAACAACACAACACCAAACAACAGACAACACAACAGACAACACAACGCAAACACAACACAACACAAACACAACACCAAACAACACAACAGACAACACAACACAGCAGACAACACAACACAAACACAACACTAAACAACAGACATCACAACACAGCAGACAACACAACACAAACACAACACTAAACAACAGACATCACAACACAGCAGACAACACAACACAAACACAACACTAAACAACAGACAACACAACACACAGACTTGAGCACAGCGATTCACATCATTCACAGACCAGCAAAACACAAACGCATTAGCAGTGAAAGTTTCCAGCTGATTCACCATCAGGAGATCCTGAAGACTCAAACGTCATTAACATAAAAGCTAATTAGCTTTTAAGTTAAATAATCAATGACAAATGAAAGATGAATTTTATATGATTGTGAACCAAACCATATATTACTATAGCATAGCAACCACATAGCAACGCCCTGACAACCTCTTAGAACACCAGCAGAATGGCAGCAACTTTCAAAACACTGGCAAATTAAACATTACTAACCCTAGTTTAATAAAAGCAGTTACTGAGGTGATGCTCCCTAACATGCAGTGAAGTTCAACGTAAACGTCTCATTTCTGTGTCAAGTCAAGTCAAGTCATCTTCATTTATATAGCGCTTTTAACAATGGATTGTTTCAAAGCAGCTTTACAGAGATAAACATATAATTTAAGGTAACAAATTGTTTTGGCTTTATAGCGGTTCTTGAATAATGTTATTTCCAGCTAAAGTTAACTTTGATTGATTCACCTCCGTCGAAATGATCAGACTGTGTCACCAACAGGACCAGGACAAATAAAGACTGTTTATCAAACACTTCTGCTGCCCATCTGTCATTGGTCAGTCAGACAGATAGTCCCGCCCCCTAGATAATCACATGACTGGGGACATCATTTTTCAGGATTCTTTGATGAATAAAAAGTTCAAAAG
>CM060610.1:545000-625000 GCA_030578255.1 Tiaroga cobitis
GTACCTGATATATACTGTACCTGATCTATACTGATCTATACTGTACCTGATCTATACTGATATGCACTGATATATACTGATATATACTGTACCTGATATATACTGTACCTGATATATACTGTACCTGATATATACTGTACCTGATCTATACTGATATATACTGTACCTGATCTATACTGTACCTGATATATACTGTACCTGATCTATACTGTACCTGATATATACTGTATCTGATCTATACTGTACCTGATATATACTGTACCTGATCTATACTGTACCTGATATATACTGTACCTGATCTATACTGTACCTGATCTATACTGATCTATACTGTACCTGATCTATACTGTACCTGATATATACTGTACCTGATCTATACTGATATATACTGTACCTGATATATACTGTACCTGATCTATACTGTACCTGATATATACTGTACCTGATCTATACTGTACCTGATATATACTGTAGCTGATCTATACTGTACCTGATATATACTGTACCTGATATATACTGTACCTGATCTATACTGATATATACTGTACCTGATATATACTGAACCTGATCTATACTGATATATACTGTACCTGATCTATACATATATATAGTGTACCTGATCTATACTGTACCTGATCTATACTGTACCTGATCTATACTGATATATACTGTACCTGATATATACTGTATATAATGTTCCTTATTTTTTATTTAATTCACCGTAATTTAACATTCAACAACTCTGTTAACAAACAGAGCACTTCTGTGAGGTAGCTTGAACAATCAAGTAATAAATAACATAAATTCTTCACTTTTGGACTTTAGTGCAGCAGTCAATATAAAAAAGTCTAATATAAAAACAGTGTATAAAAAAAAGAGAATATATATATATATATATATATATACATTAGGGGTGTAATGGTTCACAAAATAAATGGTTCGGTTCGGTTCGATGCGATACAGTGGTGTCACGGTTCGGTACGTTTTCGATACAGCAAAAAGAAAGAAATGCAAGAGAAATTTCCTATTTATTAAAATAAATTTTTTTTTTAAATAAGTTTGAGTTTTCCTACATCAGGTTCTTTCAGGTTTATAAATGGTCATCACATTAAAAATAACATTTAAATATATATTTATATATATAATATTTGTATAATATTTGAGTTTTGAAGTGCTGGAAAAAGATGTGTGAACTTGAAGTAGGTTACTTGAAAGCATTTCACTATTCCAGCCAAACTTCCATGGTTACAGTTAGTGTTACTAAATTAAATCCATGGTGAATGTTGCTGATCAGTTGACTTTAATTCTATAACTAGTTCATTCACGGCACAATGTTTCTCCTGGTTTCCACGTCAGCGCTGTTTGATCTAATAGAGATCTACAGTTAATAACGGAGAAATGTGAATGCTTCTCACTAGATCTCGCAGCGATGTTATTACTTCAGTGGCGAATTCAAATGTTTTCTTCACTGGATCTCTTAGTGCTGTGTAGTAATAGTGTCGCTTGAACAAGATCGGCTCGCACAGATGTTGCTGGTCCGAACTGATAAACTGTCCGTGAAGCACAATATAATGAGTAGCGCAGTTTCGTTCCGCTTTCATTACGTTTGCCATTTGATGTTGTGGTGGTCGTGCCCTATGGTCGCGCCAGCGCGGATTTTGTCGGCAGGAAAAATGGTCCTAGGAATCGTTCGGTTTGTATGCGTACCGAACTGGAAGCCTCGTACCGAAACGGTTCAATACGAATACATGTAAGTTACCGTTACACCCCTAATATACATCCGAGTCCTGATCGGGAGGTAACGTCCGATTCCGATCCAGTCTGAAACCACGTGATCGGGCCCGATTTCCGATCGCGTGATCGGATCGGGACATTCCTACTTCGCGGCACTCGTGTAAGTCACATAGACCTCCGTAGCTGACGGGACGAAAGAACAGGACTTTCCAAGGGGAAGGTCGATAGCTGCTGTTCAGTTGTGTTTACCCTATACAGCCACGCCTATCTATCAATTTCTTACTTTCACATTTAAAAGATTTCATGAGGTTAACTTTTACCCTACTTGTGGTCAGTCCATACAGGATACCCCATGCCCTAAGGGAGGTAACGTGGAGTTACACATATGGACTGACCCATGGGGCCGTGCTACATATGGAGATCTCTGCCGTAGATCCTGCTTAAGCCCTATTTGGACGGGATTAGCTTTACAAGGGTAGATGGAGTAATGTCATTTCACCACAGGACGTCTGTAATAATAATGGCCAATTCGCACGGGAAGATAGAGTTACACACCTCCGACTCCGTCACTCCTGTCGTCATGTGTGTGTGACGCTGCTTCCTAATATCACGTGCGCAAACACATATAACCTATATTTATATATATATATAATAGTTATGTCTGGTTGGATGTATTAATTAACTTCAGATTGGATTGTGTTGGTAATAGGCACTTACCGAACGCTAAAAGATGTCGCGCCTCTAACGAGTGCTTTCGATCTTCTCTCTGATCTGAACGGTGTGTGTAAAACACTTGAGTTCTGCCAGAGACTCTCCCAGCGTCTAGAGCGCAGCTCATGCTATTTTCTTTTAGAGCTGCTGTACAGCCGAAATGAAATGCATCACTCAATCATTTTCCTGTTATCTCTGTAAAGCTGCTTTGAAACACTCTGTATAAAGCACTATATAAATAAAGGTGACTTGACTTGAATCAAAATCGTGTCAAATTATGAAAGGTGTGTCAATGCCCAGCTCTTACAAACACAGTAAGACGCAACAGGACTAACATTATAAATGAGTTCAGGAGGAAATGCTGCAGAATGCAGAACAGCGGAGAGTAAAATTGGTTAAAGCTGAAGATAATGTGTGTCACAGCAGAAGAGCTTTTATTCTGGGAGTTCATGTGTAAATAATCGCATCAGCCCCTGCAGACACAACAGCAGTTCCCATCAGCCTCAGCGTCACATGACCTCACTAACCTGATCAGGTGTACTAGAGCGTGACTGAGATCACTTCCTGCCTCTCACATCTGTTTCCTTTGTCGTTCTTTCATCATCATAATCATCATCATCATCATCATCATCAGCTGTAATCACTCTCAGTAATATCAGCTCTTCTGTGGAGCATTCTGCTATTTTTACCACGTTTAATTCCATATTACCATCTGTCACTCGCCCGGAGTGTCAACACTCGTTCCACTCACAGTGTTTGGCCTACATACTGCACACACACACACACACACACACACACACACACACACTCACTCACTCACTCACTCACTCACTCACTCACTCACTCACTCACTCACACACACACTCTCACTCACACACACACACTCACTCACTCACTCACTCACTCACACTCACTCACTCACACACACACTCTCACTCACACACACACTCACTCACTCACTCACTCACTCACTCACACTCACTCTCTCACACACACACTCTCACTCACACACACACTCACTCACTCACTCACTCACTCACTCACTCACACTCACGCACTGAGAAAAAATGCACCATTCAAAGTTAAATGGTCTTAATTCAGGAATGCTTTGGAACACAGAACTAATGTTGGTCTCTTTTTAAAGAAGACACTCAATAGATTATTGCAGAAGCACTTCGAAAAATGTTTTTATTTAAAACAAAATGTGTATTTTGCAAAATAATTTGGACTAAAAAATTTCTAGAAAGCCAATGTTGATATCACAAAAAAATAGTCATTAAAAGAGGTAAGAGAGTGTAACCGTTTCCACGGTAACATAATGTCCAATTTCAAAATGGTTTTCACAGGATGAATTATGAGTATATAAGCTTCAAATGATGCCTAATTTATGGTGATTTATGATGAAAGTGCTACCAGGACAGTAACAGTCAACAGCCTATTGAGCCCATTAGAACCAGAGTGCAGATAACACTGAATTAGGGGGAAATAATGAGGATTTCAGGAAGAAAAGAGATTGATAGGCTATAGAGAGATGATCAACAGCAACATCTCACTGAACTGGGGTAAACTGAGCCGTTAGACGACGGTCGTCTCCATTACAGCTCCTGTGTGAAGGTCATGTGGAGGTCGCAGCATTATAACATGAAGAAGGCTTTCTCTTCTGAATGCTCTCGGACATCATTCACAACACAAGTCATGCGCTTTCATGTTGCGTGTGTGTATGTGTGTGTGTTTGTGTGTGATCCAGAGTTTGACAATGAGTGATACATTTGTTACAGTATTTACGTTAACAGATGGAACATCTTGTCAAGTGTTACCAATTGTGGGGTGTTTATATGTAAATGAGCTCTGCTATGATTGGCTAATGTGTTCAGATGTGGATTAGAGGCCACGCCCCCTTCAGATGTGCATTAGAGGCCACGCCCCCTGCTGGGGCCCCAGATCCCGCTTCATAAACCATTCTCATGATGTTGGAGATTAATATTGGATGATGCCGTGAGAAAACGGGAAGGTGGAACACATCAGCGGACATGATGAATAATGCATGAATATTATATATAATTAATGGCGTTCCTGCTTCCTGAGCGGAAACATTACAAACGTTTTTAAAACACCATGATGCAAAATACAACAGCATCTGAAGAGCCGAACATCTCCGGCGTGAAACACCACACACTCGTCCCAGTCTCTCTCCGTGACTTTACGTTTGTGCTTCGTCCAGTTCACTGAAGCTCCTCCTCCTGCGTCCTGATTGGATCAAACTGTGATGATGACCAATCAGATCTCAGATCGTATAAACTTAAACTGAATTGATCGGAATAATAACTCTCTCTATATATATAAATAATGGCTATATATATATATATATATATGAACTTTTTTACAGCAGAAATGAAGCATCACTGAACCGACTTAAGCTGGACTGTGACGCTATTCTCTTCTGGAAACACTTTGTTGCATTATTTTCCTGTTTTACTGTAAAGCTGCTGTGAAACACTCTGTGTTGTATAAAGCGCTGTATAAATAAATGTGACTTGATTTGATTGTCAAATAAAGGCACAAATGGCAATAATATCTGACTTCAGTAATGAAGAAGATCTTTAAGCAGGACTGATGTTTCAGATCCTCACATCTCCTCGTCTGTGTCCGGCTCATGTTTGCGGAGCTCTTCCAGCGACTGCGACTCTGACCCGCTGTGTTCATCGAGCTCAAACCAGAACCATTCTTCACCTGTGTCTGAACTGAAGCCACAGAGCTCTTTACTCCTGCTCTGACACACACACACACCTCTGCTGGACACTCGGAGCATCCAGCGCTGTGTCTGAGCACCAGTTCTATTTTTATATCATGTGAACTTATCCTCGATACTATTCCTTATAAAAAACAATCGGATTACTTTAATATTGCTACTTAGATCCAACTTTGCGAATCTCGGCTACAAGCCTTTAGTCCGCTAGCATTTCACGCGTGGCCTCGCGCCTACCGACCGTCTTATTTTACCCGTTTCACTGAAAGGATACAGGTTATATCCAGCATTTCACTCCTAAATTAGTAGTGATACTGGTAGTATCACTACTAATTTACTGTTCATCTGTTATAATGGCGAACATATCGGATGTGTGTCTAACGTTACCTCTGAGTGCAGGTGAGGACACATTCGAGCTGATTTCGGTACGATTGGAGCTTGAATCGGTGGAGAAACAGATCCGTGGTCTGCTGGAGAAACAAGCCGAGCAGCGGGATCGGCGATCAGCGCTTGAAACGTCACGCGCCGATGCACACAAGTCATTGGTTAGTAACTTTTTGACTCCGACTTCGTCTACTCCGTGCGTTTCTCTGCCCAGGAGGACGCGATCATCTCTGGCATCATTCACTCCGGCACCAACCCAACACCATGGACCCTGGGTGATCCCACAGCGGAAGACACGAGCCAGGACCAGAGCAAGAACCTCTCCGCCCCTCCCGGTCTTCGAGATCTCCACCCGGAACCGCTTCTCCCCTCTTCGCGAGTCGGAACGCGACGAGGCCGTGATCATCGGCACTTCCATGGTCCGTCATGTCCGTGCTACCTCAGGTAAGGGTAAGGTGCGCACTCACTGCCTTCCTGGTGCTCGTGTTCTTGATGTCGCCGCACAGGTTCCCGATATCCTGAACGGTGAAGAGCGCGTCGGAGCTGTTGTGCTGCACGCGGGAGTGAACGACATCAGGCTGCGGCAGACGGAGGTTGTGAAGAAGGACTACAGGAGCCTGATCGAGACGGTACGCAGCACAGCGCCTGAGGCAACGATCATCGTGTCTGGACCGCTTCCCACGTACCGACAAGGACAGGAAAGGTTCAGTAGATTATTCACACTAAATGCATGGTTAATGTCATTGTGTAATGAACAGAAACTGCCCTTTGTAAATAATTGGAATCTGTTCTGGGAGCGACCTAGGCTCTACCGTGCTGATGGCCTGCACCCCAGCAGATTCGGAGTGGCTGTTCTGTCGGACAACATCTCCAAGACGTTACACACCGTATGACTAGAAAATCAAATTCCAAATCACAGTCTTTGCTGTGCCAATCTAATTGATATAAGTAGTGTAGAACATTATATAGAAACTGTGTCTATTCTTTGTTAAGTGAGGCCAAACAATAAATCTAGTGTAGGATCTGGGAAAAATCTTATTGTAATTAAACCAGAAAATCTAAATATCAGTGAACAAAAACAATTTCTAAAACTAGGTCTTCTAAACATTAGATCGCTCACACTTAAGGCGGTTATTGTAAATGAAATGGTCACAGATAATAATTTCGATGTTCTGTGCCTTACTGAAACCTGGCTTAAACCAAATGAGTATTTCGGTCTAAATGAGTCTACCCCGCCAGGATACTGTTATAAGCATGAGCCCCGTCTGACCGGTCGTGGCGGCGGTGTTGCAACAATCTATAGAGATATTATTAATGTTACTCAGAAAACAGGTCACAGGTTTAATTCGTTTGAAGTAATTGTGCTAAATGTTACGCTCTTAGATGTAAGAAAGAAATCCCTATTATCTCTAGCCTTGGCTACTGTATATAGACCTCCAGGGCCCTATGCTGAATTCCTAAAAGAGTTTTCAGACTTTCTCTCAGATCTATTGGTCAATACCTATAAAGCAATAACTGTTGGAGATTTTAACATACACGTAGATAACACAAATGATGCGTTAGGGACTGCGTTTACAGATTTATTAAACTCCTTTGGGATCAAGCAAAACGTCAGTGGTCCCACTCATCGTCTAAATCATACGCTAGATGTAATTATATCATATGGAACCAATCCAACTGATATAGATATTATACCGCAAAGTGACGATCTCACTGATCATTACATGGTAACTTGCATATTACGTACTGCTGAAATTAGTCATGTTGCGCCACGTTATAGACCAGGCAGAACAATCCTTCCGACCACTATAGATAGATTCTCAAATAGCTTACCTGATCTATCTCAGCTGCTCAGTGAACCCAAACAAACAGATGAACTAGAGGAAATGACCAGCAGTTTGAGCACTATTTTCTCTAGTACATTAGATATTGTTGCGCCAGTTAGATCAAAAAAGGTTAGAGAGAAAACTAAAGCACCATGGTACAACAATGCTACGCATGCTATCAAGAGAGAAACTCGTAACTTAGAGCGTAAATGGAAACAAACTAATTTAGAGGTCTTTAGAATCGCGTGGAAAGACAGTATGTCACGTTATAAAAAAAGCTCTAAAAGCAGCCAGGGCTGAGCATCTCCGCAAACTAATAGAAAATAACCAAAATAATCCAAGGTTTTTATTTAACACTGTGGCTAGACTAACAAATAAACAGACATCACCTGAGCAAAATATTCCGTTACAGTGTAGTAGTTATGATTTTATGAACTACTTCAATGAGAAAATAGAAAGCATCCGAAACACAATTGTAAATATACAATCCTCTATGGTGTCTTATGATTCAGCCTCAATTATCGCCCCTCTGGAACAACTACACTGCTTTACAACTATAGGACAGGAAGAGCTAAATAAACTTATCATTGCATCTAAACCAACAACATGTTTATTAGATCCAATACCAACTAAATTTCTGAAAGAAGTGTTACCTGTAGTGGAAGAGCCTCTTCTTAATATTATTAACTCGTCTTTATCTTTAGGTCATGTTCCAAAAATATTCAAGCTGGCAGTAATACAACCTCTCATTAAGAAACCGCAATTAGATCCAAATAACTTTTGGATCAAATTACAGACCCATTTCAAATCTTCCATTTATGTCTAAAATACTAGAAAAAAATTGTGTCCGCTCAATTGTGCTCTTTCTTGCAAGAAAATGAGATATATGAAAAATTTCAGTCAGGATTCAGACCGCATCATAGCACAGAAACTGCGCTAGTTAAAATTACAAATGATTTACTTTTAGCTTCTGACCAAGGCTGTATCTCAATATTAGTTCTACTCGATCTTAGTGCTGCGTTCGACACTATCGATCATAAAATACTCTTGGATCGACTACAAAACTACACTGGTGTTCAGGGAAAGGCATTAAGCTGGTTTAGATCATACTTATCGGACCGTTACCATTTTGTCTGTTTAAATGGGGAAAAATCAAAGATAACGTCAGTAGACTATGGAGTGCCGCAAGGATCGGTGTTAGGCCCTCTGCTATTCTCAATATATATGCTGCCACTTGGTAATATTATAAGAAAACATGGAATTAATTTCCACTGTTATGCTGATGACACTCAATTATATATTTCATCACGGCCAGATGAAAACACTAACTTATCTAATTTGACAGAGTGTCTTAAAGATATAAAATGCTGGATGACGTGTAATTTCCTGCTACTTAATTCAGATAAAACGGAGGTATTACTTATTGGTCCAAAAAACTACCCACAAAACCACTTGCAATACAACTTTAATCTAGAAGGATGTCCTGTTACTTTATCCACTACAGTAAAAGACCTGGGAGTTATACTAGACCGCAACTTGTCTTTCGAAAATCATATTTCATATGTTACAAGAACAGCCTTTTTCCACCTTAGAAACATTGCAAAGCTACGTAACATGCTATCTGTCTCTGATGCAGAAAAGTTAGTTCATGCATTCATGACCTCGAGACTAGATTACTGTAATGCTTTATTAGCCGGTTGTCCTGCATCCTCAATAAACAAGCTACAGTTAGTGCAAAATGCAGCCGCTAGAGTTCTTACTAGGTCAAGAAAATATGATCATATAACACCAATTTTATCATCTCTACACTGGTTACCTATCAAGTTCCGTATCAATTACAAAGTACTACTACTGACCTATAAAGCCCTAAATGGTTTAGCTCCTGTGTATTTAATGGACCTTCTATCGCCCTACAATCCATCGCGTTCTTTAAGATCACTAAATTCGAGGCTTCTGGTCATTCCTAGGATATCTAAGTCCACTAAAGGAGGGAGGGCGTTCTCACATTTAGCTCCAAAACTCTGGAATAGCCTTCCTGATATTGTTCGAGGCTCTGACTCGCTGTTCCAGTTTAAAACTAGATTAAAGACGCATCTCTTTAGCCAAGCATTCACATAATGTTTACCTTTTATACCACTGCTGAATCAGATCAAATGCATTTAATATTATAAAACTTGAAGAGTCTGTAGGTTACTTGTATAGGTTGTATAGTATTTACAGTCATTACGTTCCTGTGTATATTGCGTGAATGACGGGTGGTTGGGCAGATATTGTGTTTTGCGGTAGGTGGTATGCCATACGTAACCGTTGTCCACTGAAACTGCCTATTCACGCACCAGTGGGGCTCGACAGCCTTAGTCAAACGGGTTGGCGCGTATGGTTGGGTTGCGGAGAGATTGTGAGATTGTGGTTAGGTCTCAGCAGCAGGAGGGATGTAGAGGTCAGTAAGCTGGGCTGAGTTGAGTGGGGGACGGAAGGGTGACTCTGGGACGCAAGAGTCACTGTCTTCATGTTTTTATCATCTATGCTCGTGTTATGGAAATCATTATGAACAGCAGCTATGCTAATTATTTTCCCTCTTCGCTCTTCTGCTGTTATCTCGGGACGCGAGTCCCGAGGAAAATGGCGTTCGTCAGCTCCAGTTTGTATCCAGCCTCTCACGGAGACTTCAGATGCTCCAATCACAAAGCCTGCGAAGAGACGACTCAACGGCGGCGATAAGGACCCTCTATGGTGGACGGCACTGATCCTCAACAACTCGTCTCAATACCGGCGTGACTACTTGGACTTCCAAAAAGATGGAAATGGATAAATACTCTAAATGTTCCGATCCAAAATGACTTGTAATGCTGCCCGAATCATGCACTGTTCCTTCGTTGGCCAGAGGAGAACTGGCCCTCCGACTGAGTCTGGTTTCTTCCAAGGTTTCTCCATTCTGTCCCTGATGGGGTTTTGGTTCCTTGCCACTGTTGCCTTGGCTTTTGGCTTGCTTATTTGGGGACATTTGATATTCAATAACATTATTGATCTGCCTTACTTAAGGTGGACGTTGACGCAATTTTCTTTCAGAAACAAACTTTGTTGTATTATTTTCATGTTATCACTGTGAAGCTGCTTTGATACAATCTGTATTGTAAAAAGCGCTATATAAATAAAGGTGACTTGACTTGACTTGACCAGTTCCTCTATAAACTACAGTGCATCTCGATTCAAACACACACCGGATCTCACTCCTGAATCACAGAACGTTCAGATCTGAGTTCTCCAGAGAGAGCAGTTGTCAGCTATAGATATGAAACAGCTTCATAAACAACACACAGTATCCTTATTTCTGCCTTACAATCATTCTGATTATCACAGAAGAACTGGGCTAAGAGGTTAAAGATTTTCAAATAAAGATTGGATCATTACATCGTTACACCAGTAGGTGGAGACAATTGACTGTTAAACGTGTGTTTGTGATTGAATCATTCATTCAAGAGATTCATTCAAAAACTGATTCATACAGTAATGAAACAAGTGAAGTCTTTATGAGTGAGTCATTGAATCGTTCATTCAAGAGATTCATTCAAAAACTCTGATTCATACAGTAATGAAACAAGAGATTCGTTCAAAAACACTGATTCATCCAGTAATGAAGCAAGTGAAGTCTTTATGAGTGAGTCATTGAATCATTCATTCAAGAGATTCATTCAAAAACGCTGATTCATCCAGTAATGAAACAAGTGAAGTCTTTATGAGTGAGTCATTGAATCATTCATTCAAGAGATTCATTCAAAACCGCTGATTCATCCAGTAATGAAACAAGTGAAGTCTTTATGAGTGAGTCATTGAATCATTCATTCAAGAGATTCATTCAAAAACTCTGATTCATCCAGTAATGAAGCAAGTGAAACCAAATTTACTGGGAAAGGGCTAAATCACAAAAAGCTTATGGACGTAATTGGGAGCTTTTAAAATATGAATTAGGGAACTTCTTAAGAAAATTTGGAAGTAATATAGCAAAGGAAAATAAATTAAAAGAGGATGAAATTCTTTCACAAGTATCTGCTATATCTTTTAAGGAACCATTGATAGATATTCAAAGCATTGAATATTCCAAACTACAAAGTAAATTAGATGACCTGTGTAGATCCAAAGCTGAAGGAGCCTATGTTAGATCCAGGAAAAAATGGCAGGAAGAAGGAGAGCAAAATTCAGCCTATTTTTTTTAGGTTGGAAAGATCCAATGCTGTGAATGTTTCTGTTGACCGTCTTCGTACAGATGATGGAGTTCTGGAGAATCCTAGGGAAAGAGCTTCTTTTTGCTCCAAATTCTAAAACAACTTGTATACATCAAGATATTGTGACAATTCAGCCAAATCTTTTTTTTAATCTATCAATAATAATAAAGTTATTCCTTTAGAAGATAAAGAAGCTTGTGATAATGACATATCCCAATCAGAAATTCTACAGGCTATTAAGAGTTTAAAAAATATTAAAAGTCCCGGCTCTGATGGTTTAACCTCTGAGTTATATAAGATGTTTGCAGAGAGCTTATCCCCTTTCTTACTGAAAGTGTTTGAGGAAAGTCTGGAATCGGAAGCACTTCCAGCAATCATCACTCTGATACCCAAACCCAATAAAGACAAAGAATGTTTAGAAAATTGGAGACCGATTACCCTCTTGAATAATGTTTATAAAACTCTAGCTTTAATTTTAGCAAAAAGAATTAAAGATGTCCTTAATTGTATCATCGATTAATCACAATCAGGTTTTATGGAAAAACGTCACAATACAAATAAGATTAGTCCTAGATATTTTAGATTACGAGGATCTCATCCCTAATGAAAGTTATTTGCTTTTCCTAGACTTCTACAAAGCCTTTGACTCGCTTGAGCATAATTTCATATTTCAAGCCCTTACCAAATTTGGGTTAGGAGATTCGTTTTGTAGAGCAATCAGGACTTTGTACAGAAATAATAAATAGTGTTATTAAATTAATGTTATTATGTATAATATATAATGTATATGTTATTTTGTTTAGTTGTGTGTTCAGAATCATAGGAGAATCATGATTGAATCGTGCAGCTCTTCTGTGTTTAAGCGGAGTTGAGTTATTATAACAGTGATGGTTTGTGTCTGGTAGTAGATCACACAGTGCTGAAGTGTCCACTATCCTCTCCCTATGGAGGATCCCTTTCCCACTCTACAGATGAAGCGTTGTGAATTCCGGCTCGCGTACCCCGAAGTGATAAAATAAAACAAAATTCTGTATCAAAATTTATAGGCAAGAAAAGTAGTTTGTTTAGGCTGGGTTGTATGAATTATAAACCTGCGCACATATTTTAAAAAGCACATAACTATAGAATCCATTCTGAATGAGCATGTGAACGCCGTCAGCGTTAATCACAGGTTCGCGTTTAAAGTCTGATCATTTCGACGGAGGTGAATCAATCAAAGTTAACTTTAGCTGGAAATAACATTATTCAAGAACCGCTATAATGCCAAAACAATCTGTTACCTTAAATTATATGTTTATCTCTGTAAAGCTGCTTTGAAACAATCCATTGTTAAAAGCGCTATATAAATGAAGATGACACAGCTCCTGCAAAGCTGTCAAATATTATCCTTATATTGTAATCATTAGGAAGTTGTAATTGTTACCCAACATGTTTTGTTTAACTGAATACATGACGATAACTAAACATACATGTACTATATTAATATAATAACTGTATATCTGACACACTTGTCTCTGGCTGACAACAGAATACTTACTAAACAAGCATTTTCCATTAAGCTACTTTGAAATAATAAGTATTGTGAAAAGTTATATAGAAATGAAGTTCAACTAAACTGAGCTGAATCATCAAGTTTCTGTAGTTAGTTCTGTTAAGATGAATACAATCATAAAAGTGACGGAGCTGGCGTTCTCGTGCTGTAATAATGATGACTAAACACTCTCAGATGGATCTGTTACTCAGTGTGTGTGCGTGTGTGTGTGTGTGGTTTCATTACAGGTTTCACATAATCAGATCCGGTGTTTGACAGACAGAAGCTCACACGTACACACACACACACACACTCTCAGCATTAACAAAACCTTGTCGATGACTGAAGCTGAGCTCCTCAGGTCAAGTAGATCACTGTACAGTGAGTAATGACATCTCACACACACACACACACACTGATGACATCATCACACACTGCTCCCAGACATCATCATAACACCGACAGCATCTCCACAGCACAGAGAGAAGAACAGTGTGCTTTGGTAACTCATAATTACAGCATTTTAATCATCACGGTTTAGCAAAGCATTGTGTCTTATGTGTTGGAAATGGGCTTCCGTAGATCACAACCAGTAGTGTTGCTATAGTCGTGCAGTCCGAAACGAGGCCATTATTAATGACACTGTATCACTCCTGCAGCAACTACATGACAAGCATCTGCAGTAACACACACACACACACACGCAATCATGCATGCGCGGGCCGCTGTCCTCGGTGCTGAAGCTCGTGCACGAGACTGATCTTGTGCATTAGCAGCGAATCGCATCCAATCACGCGCCTGCTTGTTGCTAGGAAAGCCTGAAATGCTGATTGCTCACCTTCTGTCGCTGGAAGAGCCTCACATGTCCTGACGCGGGTGTGCTCCTCTCCTGTGGGAATGTTATGTTGGGAATTATGATGTTATGTGGTTGTCCGTGCCATGTTATTCTCAGGGATTGATGCTGAGACTGCGCGCGCTACATCCGGGGCTGCTGGGAAATCACGGCACCTGACAGCCGATTCCCTAATGCTACTATGACGAAGGCCAAGACGATTGGTTCATCTAAATATTCATGAGCCTAACGCTCGCTTATTGGACGGCAGCAGCGTGACGTCAGCGCCAACAACTTAAAATTCAATACAAGACTCGGCGATTGGAGGACGTAACGGAACGTCAGCATTATCTAATTAGTAATCATAAAGAAATCATTGCTATTGCATTCATTTTTACTCGTTTAACCTTTGAATTTATAAAATTACACAAAACATTTTTTTGAAAATGTATAACATTCGTTTTTACCTAATCTGTCAACAGGAAAAATATTCGACAAAAATACTATAACATGACATCTGAAAAACTAAGAACTTAGAGAAAATATTCTAAAATTATTTAGAATAACGGAATCTGCATTAACTATTATTTTTCAAACCTCGAAACTACATGGAAATTAAAAAACAAAAACATTTAAAAGCATCCTGAGGAAAACATATAAAAGAAGCTATCGCCAAAACTCTTCATTTGATTATTTTGATCATTTTAAAATGTTTATAGGATTAGCACATAGCCAGGCCTTCGCCATTGGAGGGTTACTAAGCAGCGTCAGCCTAGCCTAATTACTATTCAGAGCCGAGCCTTCGCCATTGGCCGATAACAGGAGAACGCTGCATCGGTCGATTAATATTCATGAAGCGCACTTCGCCATAGTAGCGGTTCTGATGTCGCCGAACCGATGATGATATCGATGCAATAATCCTCAAGATTTCCGATCGTTACACATGTGGATCCGCTTCGTCGACTATAACGGGGGATGATGACGTCACACTTCCGCATGATTGAGATTCTGGGATTATAAACACTGACACACTGATTCCCTTCAGCGTTATTATTGTACACTTGTGGTGTTCCTGGTCAAAAATAGCTCAACCACATACCGGATTCAATCTTTTGTTATCAATTTGTGTTACGTTTTGTATTTTCCTTAACAGTTTTAAATGTTTACAAGTATTCTGACAAAACAAAAAGCTTATAAAAACAATATATTTTTTACAGCTTTTCAAATTGATCTAACTGCCCTAATATTATATTTCAGCTTTTATCACAGTATTTTATATTTTACATACATATTCATTTTATATTTTAGTAGTTGTTGTTGTTTGTTTTACACACTCTGAACTGAACCACAATGCCTTGCATTTGTCTTGTACTTTTTGCATCGTACTTGTCTCTAATTGAACTAAAAAAATTCAAATAATAAAAAAGTATCTTTTTTATGTGTCACGCATGTGTTAATGTCTGTAAATAAACGACATGAGGCTTTACTCCTCATCTTCCTGCTCCCTTCCACTGAGCGGCAGCAGAAACACTCCTGAGCGAGTCCGAGACGAAACACTCCTGAGCGAGTCCGAGACGAAACACTCCTGAGCGAGTCCGAGACGAAACACTCCTGAGCGAGTCCGAGACGAAACACTCCTGAGCGAGTCCGAGACGAAACACTCCTGAGCGAGTCCGAGACGAAACACTCCTGAGCGAGTCCGAGACGAAACACTCCTGAGCGAGTCCGAGACGAAACACTCCTGAGCGAGTCTGAGACGAAACACTCCGGAGAGTAAGAGCAGAAACACTCCTGAGCGAGTCAGAGACGAAACACTCCTGAGCGAGTCCGAGACGAAACACTCCTGAGCGAGTCCGAGACGAAACACTCCTGAGCGAGTCCGAGACGAAACACTCCTGAGCGAGTCCGAGACGAAACACTCCTGAGAGTCAGAGCAGAAACACTCCTGAGCGAGTCCGAGACGAAACACTCCTGAGAGTAAGAGCAGAAACACTCCTGAGCGAGTCAGAGACGAAACACTCCTGAGCGAGTCCGAGACGAAACACTCCTGAGCGAGTCCGAGACGAAACACTCCTGAGCGAGTCCGAGACGAAACACTCCTGAGAGTAAGAGCAGAAACACTCCTGAGCGAGTCCGAGACGAAACACTCCTGAGCGAGTCCGAGACAAAACACTCCTGAGAGTAAGAGCAGAAACACTCCTGAGCGAGTCAGAGACAAAACACTCCTGAGCGAGTCCGAGACGAAACACTCCTGAGAGTAAGAGCAGAAACACTCCTGAGCGACTCCAAGCAGTTCAGAGGAGTGTTTCTGCTCTGACTCTCAGGAGTGTTTAGTCTCTGACTCGCTCAGGAGTGTTTCTGCTCTTACTCTCAGGAGTGTTTCGTCTCGGACTCGCTCAGGAGTGTTTCGTCTCGGACTCGCTCAGGAGTGTTTCGTCTCGGACTCAGAGCAGAAACACTCCTGAGCGAGTCAGAGCAGAAACACTCCTGAGCGAGTCTGAGAGGAAACACTACCCGGGATCAACTCTGGCAACTAAGGGATCTGCACAGAGGAAACTTCCCAGTCGAGGAGTGTCCACAGACATCCACAGCACTGAGGAAAAGAGGCCGGCGCGGGGGCGTACGGTGCAGAGTTCGCGCACGGGGGAGCAAGCCACCTCTACCTACAGTCATCCTGGCTAACACCGCTCCTCGGTGAAGCAACTCACGGAGCTACGGAACGCTGTAAGGTACCTCTCAGAGTATCGGGGAAGTTGTCTGTTGTGCTTCACGGAAACATGGCTTAAAGACACGACTGATAACTCAACACTCAAGATCACAGGGTTTAGTGATCCGATTAGACTGGACCGTGATGCACAGGTAACCGGCAAAAGAATGGGTGGGGAACTGTGAGTTTATATTAATGAGAGATGGTGTGAAAATTACACAGTAATAGACTCCTATTGCTCGGAGGACATTGAGCTATTGTTGCTGTCGGTAAGACCTTACTATCTACCTAGGGAGTTTGGTCAGGTGTTTGTCCCTGTGGTATATATTCATCCCCGCGCTAATACTAAGGTCGCGGCAAATAGGATATACGATACAATGGCTAAATTATAAAACATGGCACCTGATGCGCTGAAGTTTGTTCTCTGAGACTTTAATGGATGCTCAATCAAAAGCGTATTGCCCAATTGCTATCAATACGTCAAGTGCCCAACAAGGAGGGAAAAGACACTCGATCTATGCTTTGGGAATATTAAAGACGCTTACAAGGGCTACACAAAACACCCCTCAGATCACAACGCAATTCAGCTCGTCCCGCAGTATAAACAAAAGCTCAAGACCAGCAAACCTGAGATAAAGACAGTCAAACAGTGGACTGATGAGTCTGTTGAACGCCTTAGAGGATGTTCTGTGTGGGACATTTTTGTGAATACTAGCAAGAACTTGGAAGAGTTGACTTCAGTGGTGACTGACTATATTTGGTTCTGTGTGGACTGTATAATCCCAGAAAAAACTTTTAGGGTATTTCCAAATGACAAACCTTGGGTAAATAAAGAATGAAAAGTTGCACTGCACAGGGAAAGGAGAGCTTTTGAACAGGGAGACAGGCTTAAAATGAAAGCAACTCTAATGAGTCTAAGGAGTCTAAATCTAAGGAGATTAGACAGATAACAAATGACTGTAAAAATAAATATAAACGGCAGACTGAGGTGAAAATGAGGGGGAATAACCTGAAACACGCATGCCAAGGGATGTATACAATGATATGGAAGGAAGAGAAGAAAAGGCACATACATACAAATGGAGATGATCAAGCATTTGCAAATGAACTGAATGGTTTTTATGCATGGTTCGAAACATCAGATTTTCTCCTGGAGCGTGATACCATTCCTAAAGCCTGGAAGTCCTCGCTCATAGTACCAGTACCGAAGGTAGCAAGACCAGCTGATTTAAATGATTATCATCCTGTCGCCCTAACATCAATCGTGATGAAGAGCCTAGAAAGAATTGTTCTGAGACATATTCTAAATTATGTGCAATGTAATATCGGCCCTTTACAGTTTGCCTATAGAAACAAGCGGAGCACAGATGATGCCCTTCTGTATATGCTCCATAATCTATTGCCATCTGGATAAGCCCAAGCGATATGCCTGGGTTCTCTTTATAGATGTTTTCTCCGCCTTTAACACCATCAGGCCTCACATTATGATGGAGAGGCTGGGGCAGTTAGGGGTAAATCCTAACATAATCAGGTGGGTTGAGTCCTTTCTGACGGAAAGAACACAGTGTGTTAGGGTAAATGAAGTTGTGTCCTCTCCAATTATGACCAATACAGGATCCCCACAAGGCAGTGTCATCTGACCAGTATTGTTCACTCTTTACACTAATGAGTGTAGAAGTTACACACCTGAGCATCTCACAATAAAATGTGCAGATGACACAGCAATAGTGGGGTTAATACAGAATTGTGATGAGACCAACTACAGGGCCTGGGTGGATCCATTCGCAGACTGGTGTAGGTCCAGCTGTCTTCTTCTAAATATAAAGAAAACAAAAGGAAATAATAATAGATTACAGAACTGGGAGCCAGCCCCACCTGTGTTTGGTTATAAATGGAGAGGATGTTGCGATTGTAGCCGTGTTCAAGTACTTAGGCACAATAATAGATAATAAGTTGCAATGGAACAGTAATACCAACACCATCTATAAAAAGGTGCTGCGGAGGCTGCACTTTATGCGGAGACTAAGACAATTTAGGGAGGATAGAGATATGATGTTACTTTTTTATCACTCATTTGTGGAGACCATGCTACTCTTTTGTAGCCTGGGAAAACCCAGACAACTTCCGGCAAATTTAGATTTGCTCTCTTAGTCTAGCAAAGAGCTCATTCAAACCCATTTCCAATCCGCCGAAATCGAGGCACCAATCAGAAACGTTGGGGCGGACATTACACGATGACGACAGCGCTGGGATTTTGAAGCAGATTTTGTAGCCTACATTACAGAGATGGATGCCGCCGTCGAACATCACTCGTTCGAGTCAGCTATCGCGTCTGTTTTAAGTAATTTGAACGTTTCCTTTTTGTTAAAAACCGAGCAAAGAACAACACTCGGAGAAGTGTCTCCGCCGCTCTGCATTGGGTTTAGGTCTATCCGCGACGTCCGTTGGTGACGCCCCTCTGGAAATTATTTGTCTATGATGCTTTGCCAGACCATAACTCAGTTACAACTGAGAATGGTCTGGTTTTAACCAGGCTAACTTTTTTGATTTGTGTTGCCTGGTATTTCTCTTTGTCAGTGACCAACAAAAACAGACTGAGCAAGATAGTTAACTTGGCCAGCAAGGTTGCGGGGCAAAAACTAGACAGTATGGCTATTACCTGTGAAAGAAGGGTGTTGAAGAAAGGTCAAGCTATTAAAAAAAGATATGTCACATCCCCTACACCAGGCATAGGAGGTGTTGCCATCAGGCAGAAGGTTTAGGCTACCTTTGTTTCTTTCTTTCTTTCTTTCTTTCTTTCTTATTTCACCCACACATAGATTCAAGACCTTCTTTCCAAACAAACCAACCCAGTAAGTCATTCATTCCAACAAGCATTACATTGATGAATAAGTAGTTACCTGCAGGACAGCTCTTTAAATTGCACCATGCACTTTCTTTCTAGCTGGACTGTCACAGTATGCACAACTACACTTTATTATCCTAGCTACTGTATGTGTAGTGGGGTTTGAGTCTTTTGTCCTGACGCTGTGTATGTGTAGGGCTGTGGTAGGGTGGGGGTGGTTGGGGAAATTCTGTTTTGTATTCTGTCTTGTCAAATTGTCTTTTGTATAAATGTATCAGACGCACTGAATGGTGCAGAACAATTTTCCGAAAGGATAAATAAATCTCTATCTATTTATCTACTGTGACCCAGAGTTATGTTCAATACAGATTCCCTATGCCTTTACCATAGTAGGAGAAACGCATGTGTTTCATGGGCCAACCTTCGCCATGGTAAGTCTATGGGGCAACTTTGGGCCGCTCCTGCCCCCCAGGGGTGCAACTTTTACCCCATTGTGAGGTATGATCTTACAGAGCCTGTCAGCCTCTTCAAATGAGGAAAACCACACGTTTCTACAAAATCCTCTCTCAGAGCTACGACTCGTCAAAGTCTGTCCCAATCCAAAGTCTATGGGGCATTCTCGTACCACTAATAAAAAGGGTAATTGTGATTTTTTTATCTCACAATTCGGATTGTTTTCTCAGATTTGCTATTCAAAACTCAAGATAAAAAGCCAGATACTGTTTTATGTGTTTGACTCCATGGCAGAAACAAGCTTTCATAACTCTCCTTTCCACTTTTGACAAACCTTTATTAAGGGCAAAACTGCTGATTATGATGCGACTGATGCCTCAATTTCTGAATTTATTGTGGGTATACATGTTAAAAATGTATAATTTTTTATTGTTTTTAATAGTGTAATAGCTATTCATCATTTCTTCCAGATTTACATAGTTTAAAATCGCATGTGTGTTTTGGATTATTAAAACAAATAAATCCCATATAAAACCATGAAGAGTTTTAATGGGACTTCTGTTGGTTATAAATATTTAGCAGGATGAGACTGAAGAACCAAGTGAAGAACGATTAAATAATCCAAAGCACCATCAGTCGTTCATCCACGCCTGCGACGAAGCTTCATTTGTGTGAGTTTTCCAGTCACAATATGTGGTTTCTCAGTTGATAAATCATATAAAAGCACAATATGAGATGATCTTCACATTAGAATCATGAGACCGGCTCTACAGAAGACAATAGAGTCAGTGTTCAGCGTTAGTGACGCTCACCGGACCCGTGACTGAGACTGCACACCTCAGCTGTTCTGCAACACATGTGTGTCAGTGGATCTGGACAGAGCGAGTCTGTGTTCGGTCATGAGTCTTCAGTAACTGAGGCAACCGCTGGAATATTGACTGTGTAAATCTAATAATCCTCTCCGTATTGAGACGCATCCGATGTTCAAATCACATTCTTATGCTCAAACACAGCAGAAATGGAGGCATGTAGAACATATTATACATGTATAATCCTGCAGATTACACATGTTCTTTAAATGACTTTTAACAGCAAGTGTTAGTTTGAGAAATGCAGTCTTAGTCGATCAACAGTTATTGATGCACGTAGAACATAAATGCGCGTGTGTGTGCGCGTGTGTGTGCATGTGTGTGTGTCATGAACAGACAGGCTGTTTCCTCATAATGCACAGGAATGAGGAGCGTCGGCATATAAACCTCAGATTCTCAGAGTCTTCTGTCCCGGCGTCGATCTCCTTCTTCAACAGATACTGTAGATCTCTTCTTCAACAGACACTGTATATCTTCTGCTGTAGATCTCTTCTTCAACAGGTACTGTAGATCTTCTCTTCTTCAACTCGCTTTCATAGTAATCACCAACAGTGGTCGAGAGTTTAATGTGCAGAGAGTTTTGATCTTGTTTTTGTGCCGTCTCAGATTTACAGCAGTTATAAAGATCTGATCAGCTCAGGTTCTGCTGTTAAACATCAATGTTTGACCTTCAGGTCTTAATTATGGATTTATGATTCACAGCTTTAACAGCTACAGCATTAGTCAGAACAAGTAGTTTAGAATGATGATCTGCTGTGTAAATACAACTAAAGTGGAAAAATAAATACACTGGCGGCCAAAAGTTTGGAATAATTGTGTTTTTTAAACGTTTTTGAAAGAGTCTCTTCTGCTCACCAAAGCTGAATTAATTTAATCAAAAACACAGTAAAAACAGTGTAATATTACTCCAGTGTAAATCATCTGTTTTCTATGTGAATATACAGTAAAGTGTAATTTATTCCTGTGATCAAAGCTGAATGTTCAGCATCATTACTCCAGTCTTCAGTGTCACATGATCCTTCAGAAATCACTCTAATATGAGGATCTGATGCTCAAGAAACACTTATGATTATCAATGTTGAAAACAGTTTAATATTTTTGTGGAAACTAATACATTTTATTTTTCAGGATTCTTTGATGCATAGAAAGTTTAAGAACTGCTTTTATTTGAAATATAATCTTTTGTAACTTTATAAAAGTCTTTACGGTCACGTTTAAACAATTGAATGCATCCTTGATCAATAAAAGTGTTAATCTCTTTATTTTTTTGTCTTATTGACACCAAAATGTAGTTTATGACGGTTTCCACAAAAATCAAAGCAGCACAACTGTTTTCAACTGATAATAATCATAAATGTTTCTTGAGCAGCAAATCATCATATTAGTGATTTCTGAAGAGTCGAGGAGCACATGTTTGACGTTTGTAATTGTTTGATCCTCAGACATCATGAGTTGCCCGTCCTCTGGTCAGCAGGGCTTTTACCCTCAGATCCCTCAGCAGTCGGCTGGTACCGTATGGCCCGGTCAGCCCGGTCAACCCTGCCAACCCTGCTGGTCCTGCCAACCCAGTCAGGCGAGTTGGCCTGTTAACCAGCCCAGCGCACCGATCCCTACGACCTGGCCGGTCCAACCCAACCAACCAGGCTGGCCAAACCCTGCAACCATCCAACCCAACCCACCAATCCAACCAGGCTGGCCAAACCCCCCAACCATCCAACCCAACCCACCAATCCAACCAGGCTGGCCAAACCCCCCAACCATCCAACCCAATCAACCAATCCAACCCAATCAACCAATCCAACCCAATCAACCAATCCAACCAGCGCAGTCAAACCCACCAATCCAACCCAACCCTCCAGTTCAGCCGAACCCACCTGTCCAACCAACCTGGCCTGCTCAGGTACCCACCCAGACGGGTTTCCTCCCGTCTCCAGTCCCCCCAGCGTGGCACGGTAACCCTGGTCAACCCGGTTGGCCCGGTCAGATACCCGCAGGAGGAGCCCCACAGCCGTGGCCCCCGGCGCCAGCGACCGCTCCTGTAGTAAGACACTAAACCAGCTCATGAAGGGTCATGGACAGAGAGAACAAAACCAAAATAGGAAAAATAAATAGGGCAAAATAAAAAGCTTATCCCATGTGTTCAATTAACCTGAGGAAGGTTAAATGAACAAAACATTGCAAATAAAATCCTGAAAAAGGTCGATTGAACAAAACATTGCGAATCAACCTTCCGGTTTTTATTCACAATATTTCTGTCAATCGACTTTCAGGTTTTTATTGACAGAAATATTCAGAATCAAAACCTGAGTAAGGTTAATTGAACGAAACATTGCTATTAAAAATCTGAGGAAGGTCGATTGAAAACATTGGGAATAAAAACCAGACAGAGAGAACAAAATCATGATCAATGCTAATAAATCACAACCAACTGCTACATAAATAGACTTATCTGTAGGTGAAAAAGGTCATCTGTCCAGTCGGTTCAAGTTCGTGAGTTCAATTAACCTGAGGAAGGTTAATTGAACAAAACATTGCAAATAAAAACCTTAAGGTTAATTGACAGAAATATTGCGAATAAAAACCCGAAGGTCTATTGCCAGAAATATTGCAAATAAAAACCTAAGTAAGGTTGATTGAACGAAACATTGTGAATAAAAACCGGACAGAGAACAAAATCGTGATCAATGCTAATAATCACAACCAACTGCAAAATAAATAGACTTATCTCTAAGTCAAAGGTCATGTGTCCAGTCAAACTAGGCGGTTGATAGTTGATAGGTCCACGTTTCATCTAACTAATGGGATTGTACTATAAAGTGTTACCAAACACGAGTCTCACTGAAACTCTGTTTTGTCTCGAGTCGTCCAGTTGAGAAGTGCAGCTCAGTTTGTTCAGCTTTATACCCGCAGGATTGTGTATGTCATGTATAAATATCATACTTTGATGTTCCTGAGCAGATGATTAGCCCATCTATGTTTTTGCTGCTTGAAGAAAAACCTTGAAGGATGTTTTGTTCAATCAACCTTTGCAAATAAAAACCTGAAAGTCAATTGACTGAAACATTGTGGAAAATCAATGTCTAACAAAAATCAATGTTTTCTCTCCTTTCAGGTGGTTCCTTTCAACATGAATTTTCCCCGTGGCATCTATGACAAGCTAATGCTAACTATCAGAGGACAGATTAAACCAGATGCTAAAATGTAAGTGAGCACTAAAGAGATTGTTACCATTATGTAACCAATGTAACCATGTTTAACGTACGGTTGAGTTTCAGAACTTAAGAGAAAATATACTGCCTCACACATCAGAATCATTTGTCGGTGCATCGTATAAAAGTCCCATATAAACTTATATGATAAGTTTATATCACAAAAATGAATCCCGCACATTACTCAAATTTACATCACAATTTCAGTCAATGGACCTTCCTTAAGCCTGACCGAAACACTGCAAATAAAAACCTGAGGAAGGTCAATTGAACAAAACATTGCGAATAAAAACCTGAGGAAGGTCAATTGAACAAAACATTGCGAATGAAAACCCGAAGGACGATTGCCAGAAATATTGCGAATAAAAACCGGAGGAAGGTCAATTGAACAAAACACTGCGAATAAAAACCGGAGGAAGGTCAATTGAACAAAACATTGCGAATAAAAACCTGAGGAAGGTCAATTGAACAAAACATTGCGGATAAAAACCTGAAGGTCGATTGAACAAAACATTGCAAATAAAAACCTGAGGAAGGTCAATTGAACAAAACATTACAAGTAAAAGCCTGAGGAAGGTTGATTGAACAAAACTTTGGGAATAAAAACCTGAAGGTCAATTGAACAAAACATTGCGAATAAAAACCTGAGGAAGGTCAATTGAACAAAACATTGCGAATAAAAACCTGAAGGTCGATTGAACAAAACATTGCAAATAAAAACCTGAGGAAGGTCAATTGAACAAAACATTGCGAATAAAAACCTGAAGGTCGATTGAACAAAACATTGAGAATAAAAACCTGAAGGTCGATTGAACAAAACATTGAGAATAAAAACCTGAAGGTCGATTGAACAAAATATTGAGAATAAAAACCTGAAGGTCGATTGAACAAAACATTTCGAATAAAAACCTGAAGGTCGATTGCCAGAAATATTGCGAATAAAAACCTGAGGAAGGTCAATTGAACAAAACATTGCGAATAAAAACCTGAAGGTCGATTGAACAAAACATTGTGAATAAAAACCTGAAGGTCGATTGAACAAAACATTGAGAATAAAAACCTGAGGAAGGTCGATTGAACAAAACATTACAAGTAAAAGCCTGAGGAAGGTTGGGTGAACAAAACATTGCGAATAAAAACCTGGTGAAGGAAGATTTAACAAAACTGCGAATAAATGCCTGAGGAAGGTTGAATGAACGAAACATTGCGAACAAAAGCCTGAGGAAGGTTGATTGACTGAATCTTTGCAAATAAAAACCTGAGGAATGTCGGCTGTACAAAACATTGCAAATAAAATTTTGTGATGCACATTTTAGTAGTATGGGGGATTTATACTTTTTTAAATGTCCAGAATTTAAATCATAAATTACTTCAGAGCAAAACATGAACACAGTTTGATACTTTGACAAATGAGTTAAGGAATTGTTGTTTTTTGTCGATACAAAAGGTGCTACTAACATTTCTTTGTTGCAAGGTTCACGATCAACTTCCTGCGCGGTAACGATATCGCCCTTCACATCAACCCTCGATTCAACGAAGGAGGAAAAGCGATTCTGGTCCGCAATCATAAACTGGGGGAACGTTGGGGGAAAGAGGAGCGGGAGCTTCTGGGGCCGTTTCCCTTCATGCCTGGACATCACTTTGAGGTAAACGATACGCTGGGGTTCGAACTCCAAGACCCTCTGCCTAAAAACAAACTGTTGAAACGGCTCCCGTTTATTGGTGGGATTAAAGCACCAGGAGCGTCCAAAAAGTGATGGCGCCACTCTAGTGTGGTTCTGTAGGAGTGTGTGCGATTGACATGAAGACGCGAGTGTCACTGCAGTAACCTTCACGTCTCTCTGTAGATGAAGATCCTCTGCACCTTCACTGAGTTCAAGGTGGTCGTCAACAATACACCCACCTTTGAATTTAAGCACCGTATCAGAGAGGTCAACCAGATCGACCGCATCAACATCCTGCATGACGTCACGCTCACGTCCGTCAACGTGGACACGCTCCCGTGAGACAGGGACAACTGAACTAACCATGACAGAGCATCAAACCTATAGCTTACAGACGGACCCTCAATTAAACACAACCTGACGCAAACATCACGACTGGAGTCCAAAACGCCTTTCCCTTTAACTGAGTTACAGAAAACTTGTATACAATAAGGTTTTGTTTGTTAACATGAACAATACTTCTAAAGCATTTGTTAAATCATAGTTATTGATAATTTCAACAATTACTAATACATTAAAACCAAATGTATCGCTTAATATTTAAATGGGGCCGAGCTACTGTAACTAATGTAACTAATGTATTGCTAATTGTTAGATAATGCTAATTATTGCATTGCCAATAGGACCTTATTGTAAAGTGTTACAGGGTTTTCTTTACCAAAACAATGGAGTATTAACTAAGAAATACTACTACTGGTAACACTTTACAATATGGTCAATTACTGTGATTGGATGTAAAACTTCCTGCTTCAAATGCAATCAATAACTTGTTTCTAATTTGTTTGTTTTTTGTGCAGGGTCAGAAATTAACAGGGGATTCTGTCAAAAATGTGGCCGCAGTAAATACGAATGCCCACAAATTTTAATATATGACTGCAAAAACAGCACTTGTATAAGATCTTTATATTATAACATGATATAATTAAGCAAAATCACAAGAGCAAGAGAGCCGTGTTCACCAATATGAGCACGATTGTAACTGAGATATTGATTTTATACAATAAACAATGTTGTTTGTAGAACATGAATCTGGACATTATTTATGCAGGTGTGATTGTGGTTTAGATGCAGCTTCTGCACAGATTAATCTTGTTAGTGATTTCATTGAATTGCAGCTCCATATAGTATCTTATTATTACAACTATATGTTTTGATTAAATATAAGAAATTTCTCAGGCAGTAGATGTGGATCTTTTGGATGAATTTAAGGAGTGCTGGTCTGGTCTCTTTAGGACTAATGTTTTAACTAATGTTAACAATTACAACTTTTGATTTGAAATACCTTTAGTAAATGTTGAAATTTAAGATGAATAAATGCTGTAGAAATAATGTTCATTGTTATTTCATGTTAACTAAACCTTTATATCACATCTGAATGTTGCCCTGCCATCTTTACTTTTATACTGCAATTCTGTCATATTTGTAAAGTACGAGATCCTGAAAATCTGTTATAGTGAAATAGTCAAATGTGTTGATTTTTCAATAATGAAAACTTCACTAGTGATCTCAAGACGGTGCATTATGATTATTAAATATAACAGAATAACACGTCATGCCTAACATATGCAGAGCTTACTAAGAAATACTAATATTGAGTGTGAATTAAAGTCAATGTAAATGAATAAAAAAAGGATCTACTTTAAATACATATGATATTTCAGTTTATTGTGTGAGAAATCAGGTCAAACAAAATCACTGATCACAAATAAATAAAAACAAATAAAATGATTGTTTAACATGTAATTAAATTATCACTAACATGACACACATTATTAACCTGTTTGGCAATAAAAATGAATAAAATGGATATCCAAAATTTTTAAAACAAACGATCATGAATCACAACGGGTGACTTATAATAAAAAAATATTAACACCCACAAGACTTAAGTTACATAAGTGGGTGAACGAGAACAAATTAAAAATGCAGATCTGGTGAGTATAGTGACTATGGAGAGTCTGGGGAGTCTGAAGAGTCTGAAGAGTATGAAGAGTATGAAGGGTATGAAGGGTATGAAGGGTATGGGGAGTATGGGGATTATGAGGAGTATGGGGAGTATGGGGAGTATGGGGAGTATGGGGAGTATGGGGATTATGAGGAGTATGAGGAGTATGAGGAGTATGGGGAGTATGGGGAGTATGGGGAGTATGAGGAGTATGGGGAGTATGGGGAGTATGGGGATTATGAGGAGTATGAGGAGTATGAGGAGTATGGGGAGTATGGGGATTATGAGGAGTATGAGGAGTATGGGGAGTATGGGGAGTATGGGGAGTATGGGGATTATGAGGAGTATGAGGAGTATGAGGAGTATGGGGAGTATGGGGATTATGAGGAGTATGAGGAGTATGAGGAGTATGGGGAGTATGGGGAGTATGGGGATTATGAGGAGTATGGGGAGTATGGGGAGTATGGGGAGTATGGGGATTATGAGGAGTATGGGGAGTATGGGGAGTATGGGGAGTATGAGGAGTATGGGGAGTATGGGGAGTATGGGGAGTATGGGGAGTATGAGGAGTATGGGGAGTATGGGGAGTATGGGGATTATGAGGAGTATGAGGAGTATGGGGAGTATGAGGAGTATGGGGAGTATGGGGAGTATGGGGAGTATGGGGATTATGAGGAGTATGAGGAGTATGGGGAGTATGGGGAGTATGAGGAGTATGGGGAGTATGGGGATTATGAGGAGTATGGGGAGTATGGGGAGTATGGGGAGTATGAGGAGTATGGGGATTATGAGGAGTATGAGGAGTATGGGGAGTATGGGGATTATGAGGAGTATGGGGAGTATGGGGAGTATGGGGAGTATGAGGAGTATGGGGATTATGAGGAGTATGAGGAGTATGGGGAGTATGAGGAGTATGGGGAGTATGGGGAGTATGGGGAGTATGGGGAGTATGGGGATTATGAGGAGTATGAGGAGTATGGGGAGTATGAGGAGTATGAGGAGTATGGGGAGTATGGGGATTATGAGGAGTATGGGGAGTATGGGGAGTATGGGGAGTCTGTATGGAGAGTCTGGGGTGACGCGCTACACCTGCTGCTGGAGTCTCTCCTCCAGCGAGCGCAGCAGGAGGAGAGAGTACTGCTCCAGTAATGCCAGTGTGGCCTTCCCCTCTCCCATCACGGATCCGGCCTTCCCCTCTCCCATCACGGATCCGGCCTTCCCCTCTCCCATCACGGATCCGGCCTTCCCCTCTCCCATCACGGATCCCGCTGATTCTGGCACTGAATCCAGCTCGGATCGCACGAGCACTAGAGCGTCTGACATCAGCTTCTGCATCTGCTGCTGCTCGCCGCTGCGCTCGGCATCATGGGACATCAGCTGAACACACCAGCAATACAGCATTCAATCAGCAGCAAACCATACCAGCACTAGATATACTAATATAAAGAGAGACTATATCATCAGGGCTGGGTTGAAAATATCAAATATATTGGACCGACTTTGATTCTAAAATCCCATGATGGTAAAGTGTGAGTGTGAGTGTGTCTCACCGTCCGATAGAGTCCCGTGGCTCTCCTCACACTGAGGCACAGATCGACTGCGGAGCGTCTGCAGGCCTCCAGACTGACCACCGGCTCTGTCCACACACACATCAGCTCCGTCACACACAGATCACACACAGTTATGAAGTATTTAAATATTACAAATATTGCTGGCTCTTTAACTAATTTCTTTTGTTCCTCTTTTGTAAGTTGCTTTCGATAAAAGCTTCTGCGAAATGCATGAATGCACAATTTTTGTTCATTTGTTAACAAACGAGTACTCATTATTTCAATGAGCTCCTTGTTTCTGCATTAAATTATTACATTGGAGTTACTATTATATTTCTGAAATACATAACTTAGTTCCTTCTGATAACAGATCACTCTAAATTGTAATGTGTACTCATTTCAAAGCAGCTTTGCAGAAAATGCATGTGTTCTGTGAAAAGCGCTATACAAATAAATGTGTATTTAATTGAATCTAATAATGCTAGAGGAAGGACGTGAAACAGAGGAAGAGGAAGTAGAACCTTGATCATCAGACGTCACAGAGAAAGCCTTCACTGCCGCTTGAGGACGCTGTTGCGGGTCAGAGGTCACATCCCCTGATGACCCCGGGTCAGAGGTCACGTCCCCTGATGACCCCGGGTCAGCGTGAGGAGAGCTGGATCTGCTCGGCCACTCTGCAAACGGGCTGCTCAGGCGCTGACAGGCACGAGGTTTTTGTTCGGCTGGAGCACTTGGGAACGGCAGGGTCATGTGGAGGTCGTCGCCGATGGAAACGCACCGGCTGACCTTGGCCCTGGAGCTGGTGGTGGGGCTCATGTAAGAGCGCGAGTGGAGGACGTCGATCCTCTCCAAACACAGCTTAGACAGGCTGGGACGCGCCTCTTGAAGGAGACGGGATGGAGTCGGGGACGTTTGCACTGGGACAAAGAAATAGAAGGAAAAAACAGCTTGTTTATGCATCATGCATGTCACCATTCACCACCATTTTATCTTAATAAACTTTATATCACAATATTATAAAATTCCCTGGACTTCAGGATCATAGGCAGAAACTGACATGAAATGTTCTTATTCATACGGTATTTTTGCACTCGTATATTAACCCAACATTGTTTATTGCAGTTTATTGGGATGCAGTGGTATAATAAAGCGTGTGATGCAGTGGTGTAAAGGGTGGGATGCAGTGGTGTATAGCGTGGGATGCAGTGGTGTAAAGCGTGGGATGCAGTGGTGTAAAGGGTGGGATGCAGTGGTGTGAAGCGTGGGGTGCAGTGGAGTAAAGCGTGGGATGCAGTGGTGTAAAGCGTGGGATGCAGTGGTGTATAGCGTGGGATGCAGTGGTGTAAAGCGTGGGATGCAGTGGTGTAAAGGGTGGGATGCAGTGGTGTGAAGCGTGGGGTGCAGTGGAGTAAAGCGTGGGATGCAGTGGTGTAAAGCGTGGGATGCAGTGGTGTAAAGCGTGGGATGCAGTGGTGTAAAGCGTGGGATGCAGTGGTGTAAAGCGTGGGATGCAGTGGTGTAAAGGGTGAGATGCAGTGGTGTAAAGGGTGGGATGCAGTGGAGTAAAGCGTGGGATGCAGTGGTGTAAAGCGTGGGGTGCAGTGGAGTAAAGCGTGGGATGCAGTGGTGTATAGCGTGGGATGCAGTGGTGTAAAGGGTGAGATGCAGTGGTGTAAAGGGTGAGATGCAGTGGTGTAAAGGGTGGGATGCAGTGGTGTAAAGCGTGGGATGCAGTGGTGTAAAGCGTGGGATGCAGTGGTGTAAAGGGTGGGATGCAGTGGTGTATAGCGTGGGATGCAGTGGTGTAAAGGGTGAGATGCAGTGGTGTAAAGGGTGGGATGCAGTGGTGTATAGCGTGGGATGCAGTGGTGTATAGCGTGGGATGCAGTGGTGTAAAGGGTGGGATGCAGTGGTGTAAAGGGTGAGATGCAGTGGTGTAAAGGGTGGGATGCAGTGGTGTATAGCGTGCGATGCAGTGGTGTATAGCGTGGGATGCAGTGGTGTAAAGGGTGGGATGCAGTGGTGTATAGCGTGGGATGCAGTGGTGTATAGCGTGGGATGCAGTGGTGTAAAGGGTGAGATGCAGTGGTGTATAGCGTGGGATGCAGTGGTGTATAGCGTGGGATGCAGTGGTGTAAAGGGTGAGATGCAGTGGTGTATAGCGTGGGATGCAGTGGAGTAAAGCGTGGGATGCAGTGGTGTAAAGCGTGGGATGCAGTGGTGTAAAGCGTGGGATGCAGTGGAGTAAAGCGTGGGATGCAGTGGAGTAAAGCGTGGGGTGCAGTGGTGTAAAGGGTGGGATGCAGTGGTGTATAGCGTGGGATGCAGTGGAGTAAAGCGTGGGATGCAGTGGTGTAAAGGGTGGGATGCAGTGGTGTATAGCGTGGGATGCAGTGGTGTATAGCGTGGGGTGCAGTGGTGTAAAGGGTGGGATGCAGTGGTGTAAAGCGTGGGATGCAGTGGTGTATAGCGTGGGATGCAGTGGTGTAAAGGGTGAGATGCAGTGGTGTAAAGGGTGGGATGCAGTGGTGTATAGCGTGGGATGCAGTGGAGTAAAGCGTGGGATGCAGTGGTGTAAAGGGTGGGATGCAGTGGTGTATAGCGTGGGATGCAGTGGTGTATAGCGTGGGGTGCAGTGGAGTAAAGCGTGGGATGCAGTGGTGTATAGCGTGGGATGCAGTGGTGTAAAGCGTGGGATGCAGTGGTGTAAAGGGTGGGATGCAGTGGTGTATAGCGTGGGATGCAGTGGTGTAAAGGGTGAGATGCAGTGGTGTAAAGGGTGGGATGCAGTGGTGTATAGCGTGGGATGCAGTGGTGTATAGCGTGGGATGCAGTGGTGTAAAGGGTGGGATGCAGTGGTGTAAAGGGTGAGATGCAGTGGTGTAAAGGGTGGGATGCAGTGGTGTATAGCGTGGGATGCAGTGGTGTATAGCGTGGGATGCAGTGGTGTAAAGGGTGGGATGCAGTGGTGTATAGCGTGGGATGCAGTGGTGTATAGCGTGGGATGCAGTGGTGTATAGCGTGGGATGCAGTGGTGTATAGCGTGGGATGCAGTGGTGTAAAGGGTGAGATGCAGTGGTGTATAGCGTGGGATGCAGTGGTGTATAGCGTGGGATGCAGTGGAGTAAAGCGTGGGATGCAGTGGTGTAAAGGGTGGGATGCAGTGGTGTATAGCGTGGGATGCAGTGGTGTATAGCGTGGGATGCAGTGGTGTAAAGGGTGGGATGCAGTGGTGTATAGCGTGGGATGCAGTGGTGTATAGCGTGGGATGCAGTGGTGTATAGCGTGGGATGCAGTGGTGTAAAGGGTGAGATGCAGTGGTGTAAAGCGTGGGATGCAGTGGAGTAAAGCGTGGGATGCAGTGGAGTAAAGCGTGGGATGCAGTGGAGTAAAGCGTGGGATGCAGTGGAGTAAAGCGTGGGATGCAGTGGAGTAAAGCACTGGACTCTAGAGTAGTGGAGACGTGTTCCCTGGAGTGACGAATCACGCTTTGTCTGGCAATCCGATGGACGAGTCTGAGTTTGGCGGATGCCAGGAGAATGATGCTTGCCTGACTGCATTGTGCCAAGTGTAAAGTTTGGTGTAGGGGGGGTTGGCCCCTTAGTTTCAGTGAAAGGAACTCTTAATGCTTCTGCATACCAAGATAGCATACCATATCAGCATCGTTCAGCGTACTCACGCTTTACACCACTGCATTTCAATTTCATGCTCCCAACTTTGTGGGAACAGTTCATGGATGTTCCTGTTCCAGCATGACTGTGCTCCAGTGCACAAAGCAGGTCCATAAAGACATGGATGAGGAGTTTGGAGTGGAGGAACTGGACTGGCACAGAGTCCTGACCTCGACCCGATAGAACAGCTTTGGAATGAGTTAGAGCGGAGACTGAGAGCCAGGCCTTCTCGTCCAACATCAGTGCTTGACCTCACAAATGCACTTCTAGAAGAATGCTCAAAAATTCCCATAAACACACTCTTGTAACCTGTCGTAGGCTGACGTTTGGGATGGTGCGGATGCTCACCGTCAGCGGCCGGATGGAGAGCTGAAGCAGATCTGTGCAGTCGAGCAGGAGTCCTGCTGATGTACGGGTGGCTCCTCTGGGAGACGCAGCGCTGGTCCAGATCCCGATCCATGATCTCCATCAGGGGTCTGACACTCCCGACGCTCCGCTTCACCGCCGGCTGATGGAGAAATACACCGCCCGTCCTGCACATGGAGAAGCTCGTGTTACTGCCTCACACACCTTGCTGCAGTCAAGCACATCTGACTGATCTACACAATACCTGCTGGAGGAGACTGAGGTCTGGAAACGTGCCGAGATCCCTGAGAACAGATGAAGAGCAAATACATTACATTTAGAGCTTCTTAACTGATGAACTTTACACAGTCACTGAACTGAACTGAATAATGCCTCTATTGTCTTCTGTAGAGCTGCTTGTTGGCATCATTGATTCTGTTTACTACTGGGAAGCTACTTTGAAACAATATGTACTGTATAAAGCGCTGTAGAAATAAAGCTGACTGACATTCATGCATTTAGCAGATGCTTTTATCCAAAGCAACTTACAAAAGAACAAAAGCAACAGCAAAAGAGGAGCAAACATGAGTGAATCATTACCGTCTGCCGGCCTCTGCGAGTCTCTCCGTGTGTTCACGTCTGACGTTTCATCTCGATCATCATCAGAGCCGAGCAGCTCATCTGAGGAAACACAGGCAGAAGAATGAGGAACAACACGATACTTCATCTCTGGTGTTTATCTGAGCTTGTGTGTGTGCCATCTTTTCTTAAATCGGTTACATTTACATTTATGCATTTGACGACTTTATAGTGTTAGTTCTTCACCAAAAGGTGAAGAGTCTCTCTGTAGACGCACTGCACTCGCAACCAAATGGATACATTTAATAAATATTACACCATTTTAACATTATTAAAAATACATACTGAGTGACGGACTGAAACAATCTTTGTCATAGAATACACTTGTGTGTTCAGTTTGAAAAATAGAATGGAAAATAGTCTGAAGCGCTGAAAGTGTTTATTGTATTCTGTGTCCTGTAAACATTTGCTACCACAGGTAAAGCTCTGACGCTCAGCTGACGGAGTAAATCAATCTAGATGTGTGTGTAAAAGCCTGTGGTCTGCTGTACTGTGGCGTCTGTGATCTGGACTGGATCCGCCACTGCCGTAGCCCATGGAGGCGGCGCTGACGGGACTCTGGGCTTCGGCTCGCTCTGGGATCTGCAGGCTGCTGGCGCTGGGACAGTAATCAGGGTACAACACGACCCCGTCCGGCTCCGGAGCGCAGGCGGGAAGCAGCCAGGCCGAGAGAGGACGAACTCCACGCCGGTTACGCCAATCCTGAGAAGCAGAACCACAACACTGACGTCTGGACTGAACTACTCATGCATGAACAATATTCTGCTGAAGACGCATGATCAGTTTCAGCTGCAAGAGTTCTGTAGGGCTGAAATCTGCTGACTGAAACAGTGACGTTTCATTAGTCCTTTTTGAAGGGCCAAAATTGAACAGAAACTGTGGCGTTTAAAAGTAGTTCATTTCAGAATTAAAGTTTCCTGATAATTTACTCTATCTCACGTCATCCAATATGTTCATGCCTTTCTTTCTACAGTTGAGAAGGTCCAGATGTGAGTTTCAGTGCAGCTTCAAAGTCTCGACACGATCCAGCCGAGGAATAAGAGTCTGATCTAGACAAACCAGCGGACATTTATAACAAAATAAACATTTATATACTTTTAACCACAAATGCTCATCTTGCACGAGCTGTGATGTGACACACATTACATAATCAGGGTGAAAGGTCACGGGCGAAGGACTCAAACTTATTTTCTCCCCCAACTTGAAAATCGCCTGACATCGTTGTTTTACCTTTTATTAATTAATTTGTTTATAAAATGGCGTTTGACTTAGTCTTTGCACGTTCGCTTTGTAAACACTAGGGCTGTACTTCCACCTACGTCACGCTTGACCTTTCAACCTGATTACGTAATGTGTGGCGCATCACAGCGAGCGCAAGAGCAGCATTAGTGGTTAAAAGTATATAAATGTTTAGTTTTTTAGTTAATGGCCGCTGGTTTGTCTAGATAAGACTCATTTCTCGGCTGGGATCGTGTCGAGACTTTGAAGCTGGTCATTTTAATTCTGAAGTGAACTAATCCTTTAATTAGTGCTTCTCAGATGGTGATTGATTGTGTTCAGCGTCTATTTCGTGCCACAATGTGGATAAACTACAATAGGCACCGGGGACCCGATTATAGCACTTACACACAGAGAAACTCAGATTTTCATGATCTGCCTCTTTAAAGAGATATACTGAAGGTTCACCTGCAGGCTGGAGGAGCTTCCCCGATCTTCAGCGCAGCTTCTGTTCTGCCCGGCGGCTTCAGGAAGAGCATCAAGCTGCCGCAGCTCCAGCATGGACTTCACCAGGAGCTCCACAGATCCAGTACGGCAGGACCAGCGCCGGCGAGGCCGACACACACCCGGGCCCTGCAGACACACCGGATACATGACGTCTCTCAACGATACAGAACTATCAAGAGTCGTTTGCATGAAACTTTCACACAACTGCGTGTTTCCTCTGTCAGAGATTCCTAGTCAAACCATTCTGAGCTAAAATATTTACTTGAACTTCCTCTAATCTAATATTTTAATAACGCTTTCACATGTTCACGTTTACAGTCACATGGCATGCAGCTAAACAAATATTAATTTTAGCAAGTGTTTAATGTTGTTTATGTGTCTATGTGTTGTGTTTAATACGCTTTAAGACACACCGTGTGTAAGTTCATAAGTCGACAGCATTGCTGAGTATTTCCTGCTTAAAACTGCAGTGAACCAAAGACAGTCTCAAACACACGGTTTGAAATCGCTGGTGTTTCTGACGTCACAAACGACCTTGTAACCAATCAGATCAACGTGTGATCGTCAACCAGTGGATCTCTGAGCTGAGTGAGTGAGTGGAGGCGGGGTGCATTTGCATATTCATAGAACCGTGTATACTAAATGAGGCGAGGGTGTCGAGTTACATTCAAGATATTTTAAGGCATGAAGAAATTTTTCAAAGAAAAAACGTTAAAATATATGTAATTTTGGTGATTAAAGATGAGTTTTAAGGGATAAAATTATTGACTACAGGGGGACTTTCATTTTAAATTATCTATTTAAGTTTACATCTTTATGATTTTATTATCTTTTCAGCCCCCTCATGATCTCCAGTTTGGGAAAACCTGGTCTATTACAAAATGAATGAAATCCACATTGACGTCATCAGTGTTTTCTGATGAACTATAA
This sequence comes from Tiaroga cobitis, assembly GCA_030578255.1. Taxonomy (NCBI): domain Eukaryota; kingdom Metazoa; phylum Chordata; class Actinopteri; order Cypriniformes; family Leuciscidae; genus Tiaroga; species Tiaroga cobitis. The sequence continues at coordinate 581,600 of CM060610.1, forward strand.
AGCGTTTAGACTCGTCATTCTGGTGGAACTTAGTATGAGAATAAACAAAGCTAAGTCATGAAAAAACAATCAGGCTCTGCAGCTTGAACATCGAGAGTCAGAAGATCGACTGCAGTTTAAGAGACAGACCTTCACCGGGTTCCCCTCGCGTCCTTCATCAGATGCACCTTCATAAGAGAAGACAGCCTCACATTAATGTCTGTGAGAGTCCAGGTGTGTGTGTGTGTGTGTGTGTGACCATATTTTGGGGATACAATTGTGGTTAAAAAGTATGGAATTTATGTATATAAAACAAGGGAAGGTTTCTGACCCGTCGTCTCCTCAACACTGCCCTCACACTGACTGTTGTCCTTCCATCTCCCTGGTGTAGTCACGGATACATCATCATCATCTTCATCATCTTCCTCTCTGTGAGTCTCAGACGAGCAGCTCATGATGGATGGAGATCTGCGCAGTGAGAATCCGCTCGCGGAGCACCGTCTGAGAAAACACACTTTTAGAAATAAGATTTAGTATTTCACTTTTTCATTATATGAAACACTAGAAGAGAACGAACGAAAACACAAACAGGCCATCTGACCAATCAGAGCAGAGCAGCTCTCAGACAGGCGGGGTTTAGAGAGACTGAATCTTCGATCGAAGTGTTTCAGACACTGAGAGAAAAGAACTGATGCTGCAGTGGAGATTATGAGGACATTAAAGTGTATTTGACCTTCAATGCATGTAAACCTGTTGTAGGAGCCAATGAAGGAGCGAATCACTCAGTCCAGTACCTGAAGGGATTGTTTCTAGCGTTAGGGCCGCTGTGACGACGTCTGCGCTCGGACAGTCGCTCTCTCATGTTGCTGGTCAGTTCCGGAGCGAGTCGCCACACAAACACACAGCTGAAACACAGCAGACGTCAGTGAGACTAACACACACCAGGATAGGGTTGGGAATCGAAAATCAATTCCAATTCTGAAATCGAATACTTGTTATGAAATTAAAATTTCGATTGATTCCTTTGTGAGCATTTCAATAATGACTTTAAACCATTCAAGCGCGAGAGACTCTGTTTTCTGTCCTCATGTGTATCAGTGTATTGGACCCGTGCAGCTCTTAAAGTGACAGCACTAATATTCCTGCCGTCTCTATAACACTAATCACACAACAGAAGAGAAAATGCACTAGTTCATGACTGAATACCTTTTGTAACTATATTTGTAATGTATATTTTATTTATAAAGTGCAGTTATTTTACATTTATTTTGACACACACAAAGACGAGGGGGACTCACCTGTCTCCTGAAGCCGACACCAGACGCCTGCAGTCGCTGCTGAAGCTCAGAGCCGTGATGGTCTCTGTCAGAGAGAACAGCTCATCAGCACCAGAGTTTCCCACAGAAGAGTAACTGAGAGTCTGCCAATCTCACCTGAGTGTCCGAACACGGCGGCCACACACTCTCCAGTCCGGAAGTCCAACAGGCTGATGCTCTTATTGGAGCAGCTGGTGGCCACATACTGACCCGACGGATCCATCTGAACCTGCAAACACTCAGCATGTTGAGCTGCATTTGATTTATAATGTTCTGTGAGTGCCACTTATGTTACACTCCATTTTGACAGGCGTGCTGCATTCAAGACTGCTATGATTGCGTAACAGTTCTGCATTTGCACCATTTAACACGTTGAATATGTAGTAAGAATCAGCCGGTCTGACCTTCAGCAAACTGCCGTCTTCAGTCTGCGAGCCTTTATAAGATCTCTTCTGTTTACCGGTGCTGATGTTGATCACTCTAGAGGAGACACACACGCACAGAGAGTCTCGTGAACACAGGTCTGTGTCTGCACCTCATACTCTTCTCTGATTGGCTCCTCCGCTCACCTGACGCTGCGGTCCTGACAGCCGACGGCTGCATACTTGCATGTGGGATCGACGTCCATGTCAGTGGGAGTCGTTTTCCGAACCACATGATGCGTCCGTTTGAATGCGGTTCCTCTCACAGTCTAAACAAACCAGGGTTAATATAGTCAACTAAAACCATAAACAAACATCTCACTACTAGAAATAAATGTTAACTGGAATAAAATATAAAACACCCTGCGGGCGCGTGTAAACTGGTGTCCAAGCAAAGCATTCGTTTTCAAGGCGAACAGGTCGCAGGTGTTCATTTCATACTCTGTGAACAATGGTTGTTTATTTAAAGTATAAATTAAGGTATGTCCAAAAAACTGGTAATATCATACTTTGTTGCACGAGATTATTATGCTAAATACATGATACTGCAAAGGAGGTAACTTCGAACACAGTGGAACAAAGGCTCTGAAAGTGAAAAAGAAGGTATCAATGAACTTGAAGGTAACATTGCTCTACAGAGGGATGCCAATCTGAGTTTAGAGTACTTGCGGAAAAAAGAACAAACAAGAACTCAGTTCTTTAATGATCCCTTCAAATTTCTGACAAGTCTCTTCACAAGGGAGAAAAGTGGAACTCTGAAAGTAACAAAGAAAGATCTGGAGGATCAATTAAAGATGATACACTCTGACCCAAGACGGCACAAACAAATGTCAATTCCACCAGATATCCCACCAATCAATTCTCCAGAACATGAAATGGAGATTCACCCTCCAACTTGGAAAGAGGTGGAAAGCGCAGTCCATCAGGCAGGAAGGGCATCAGCCCCAGGGCCAAATGGAGTCCCATAAAAGGTGTACAAGAATACACCGGATGTACTGAGGTTTCTCTGGAGACTCATGAAGATAGTGTGGCAGGAGAAGATTAAACCCAAAGTGTGGCATAGGGCAGGAGGGGTTCTGATCCCGAAGGATAGGGACTCGACCAATATCCCTGCGAAATGTTGAGGGTAAAGTCTTTCAAAATCATTGCCAGAGGATGTCCGAATACCTGCAAAGATATAGCTACATTGATACAGCAGTGCAGAAGGCCGGTATATCAGGGTTCTCTGGGTGCTTAGAACATTCCAGTATGATATGGCACCAGATCCAGATGGGAAAGATGGGGAAAAAGGACCTCCATGTTGTCCTCCTGGATCTTGCTAATGCCTTTGGGTCCGTCCCCCATACTCTATACTCTATACCCATACCCCATACACTTTATAGCGGTTCTTGAATAATGTTATTTCCAGCTAAAGTTAGTTATGATTGATTCACCTCCATTGAAATGATCATTTGTTATTAAATTAGGGGCCACTAAGACGACGCCGTTCTCTCTAAACAGACTTTAAACGCGAACCTGTGATTAACGCTGACGGCGTTCACATGCTCATTCAGAATTGATTCTATAGTTATGTGCTTTTGAAAATATGTGCGCAGGTTTGTAATTCCATACAACCCAGCCTAAACAAACTACTTGTCTTGCCTATAAATTTTGATACAGAATTTTGTTTTATTTTATCACTTCGGGGTACGCGAGCCGGATTTTCAACAATGCTTTATCTGTAGAGTGAATCAACTTCATCTTCTTTTATATTAAAGAAGTTTCAATCCTCACAGCGGAGAAACTGGACCTAGAAATTATGAGTTACATCAAGAAATGCCTCAGGGTTCCACGGTGTCTTACCAACATAGGCCTCTATAGAAGTCCTGACCTCAAACTCTTCTGTGAGACTAGTGAAGGGCAGTTTAAGTGTGCTAAAGTGAGACTTCAGATGACTTTGAATGAATCACGAGACAGGGCTGAGTAACACTGCACCGGTCTTGGCAGCTGTAAAGGGAGGCCAGCCAGTGGAGGAGGCGATGGCAGCAATCAAACATGCAGATATTGTGGAGCATGTTCAGCAAGGGAGAGGCCTTGGGTTAAGAACGAGATGTCCAGAGTGGGACAAAGCCATAGCACCAGAGCGAAGGAAGATGGTGGAAGCAGAAAGGTGGGCTAAGGGAGTCTCCCTTTGGTAATCAGGGACAGTGGACACGGTGGGATAGGGTGGAGAAGAGGAGGATCAGCTGGAAGGACCTATGAAGCATGGAAGCGAAGAAGCTTAGCTTTATCATCAGAGATACTTATGACATCCTTCCAACACCAACTAATCTCCATCAGTGGTGTGGTGAAGATCCTGGGTGTGCTTTCTGCTCCAGCCCAGCTTCCCTCAAGCACATACTGACAGGGTAAAGTCAGGCTCACCCAGGGTCGTTACACATGACGTCACATCCAAGTCCTTAAAAGCCTTGCCTCCACCCTTGAGGAAAAATGTATTACCACCAATTCTTTACCACCAGTGAGTGATTCCCTGCAAGCCATCTTTGTCCATGAAGGAGCAAAAGTAACCAGGAACAGGCCTACATCACTGGAGCATGACCCGTTTAGGATAGCCTGCGACTGGAAGATGCTGGTAGATATTGGTCGGCAGCTCGTTTTCCCCCCAGGGGTTACAACCACTACCCTCAGGCCTGATATAGTTCTCTGGTCCCCCTCTGTGAAGAAGGTCTTCATCATTGAACTTTTCGTACCCTGGGAAGATTCATTGGAAGAGGCTTATGAGCGTAAATACCCAAGATATGCTGAGCTGGCTCATGATGTAGGACTTTGCAGCTGGAACACTGAATCCGCCGAGTGGAAGTATGATGCAGACGATTCCTGGCATCATCCACTACTAACTTGCTAAGAGACCTTGGAGTCAGAGGCCAGAGCTTGCGCCGAACCATTAAAACGGCATCGGAGGCAGCTGAGAGAAGCAGCCAGTGGCTCTGGATAGAGAGGCAAGACTCTGACTGGGTCCAGAAGAGTAAGGGGGGAATGTAGCTGAGATGTTCCTGGGACACCAGACATCTCCGCTGAGCCCTCTGGAGACGCCGTGGGCTCATCAGCGAAACATCAGCGAAAGAGGGTGCCCAGCTGATGACGTACCTTCCGTCCCATATTTGATGACAAACTGTCTCCCATAATTCCTATTCTACAACATCAAAGTTCCTGGAGATGTCAAGATCGAGGATTTAATTGTTAAGTGCTCGCACATAAAGGATGTTTACATCTCGTACTGCGTTTAAAAAACTTTGGTTGTTAAATGCATTACCTGTAAGAAAAGAAATTGACCTGTGGAACAGTAACGGTTTTTTGGGTGAAACAGTGGGTTTTACCGTATCAATCTCACAGGATTGTCATTTATAGTGCCCTATAATGCTATTATAATGCTATAGTGCCCTATAATGCTATTATAGCAGGTTCTCATGCATCCAAAGGTCAAACACACTTCATTATCTCCACTGCAACTCGTTTTAGTTCAGAATCACTTCTTTCTTTAACCCTTTGATGCACAACATGGGTCTAAATAGACCCGACTGAGTTTTAATTTTCTATATCTTTGCAAGAAATTAATTTCATCATTCAGTATTCTAGGTATTCCTCAATTAACTCGTTTTAGATCATTACAAATCCTTATTTAAATTTTTCCTTTCTTACTTTTCGAATAAAAATGGTTTTTGTTTCACTACCCTTCTAATGCGCAACATGGGTCTAAAAAGACCCGTATTCATGTTTCTTTGCTGAATATTTGAAAGAAATGTATTTTATCATTTATTAATCCAGGTATTCATGAAATATCTTGTTTTTGATTTCCACAAATCATTATTTTTATTTTTCCTTTCTTACTTTATAAACAAACACGGTTTTTGTATTTCTACATCAATTTTACACATATGGGTCAAAAATGACCCATATAGGGACCTTTGATATTTAAATAGAATAAATATATTTACTGCAGAAAAATATTCACCTGCCAAACATTTCACAATTCAACACGGCTACTTTTGTATATTTCATGCATGTAAGTTTTATTTAATGAATTTTTTGTCACAGAAAATATTTAATATTTTGTGAAAGACACCTAGATATAGCCTAAAATTTGAACGTTTAGGCTAAGGTTACCTTGACCTTGAAATCCATTACTAGTGCAAAAGAGAAACATGTCCAATACTATTAGCTAGCTTGCGGTTGACATATTTTATTTGATCTAATGTTAGCTAGGTCAACAAAATAAAAGTTGCAATAGAAAGTTATATATACAAGTATATATTGGCGCTGTTGGGCAGAAACCTTACCTGGGCAGTACCTCCATATTAATTTTTATAAATGGTCATAAATCAATGCTATCGGTCACATAAGCCGTCGTGTGGTGCACTATGGCTGCTGTCGCATCATCCGGGTGGATGCTGCACATTGGTGGTGGGGAGATCCCCCTACAGTTGCACTACACTACAGTTCAATTTCAGTGTTATCGGTTATATGTATGTTATGCGTGACAAAGTGGCCAATAAACATATTTCAAGTGTTACAGTAAATGTGTTGATCTAAACAAGTGTGACAATGGTTATTTTAACAAAAAGTGTTCTTTATTGTTTTGTTTTATCACGCTTGCATAGATGGGTCATTTTAGACCCATGTGTGTAAACTTGATGTATTTACACAAAACCTAGGAAATATTAAAATATGAATTTGTGATCATTGAAAACAAGATATTTTGAATATTCATAAATCATGAAATTTATAGATCATGAAATATAAAATGCTCAAATAAAGTGATTTCAAAAGGTGAAACAAAAAAATGCAGAGCCATGCATGAAATAACATAGGAAATGAATACGGGTCTTTTTAGACCCATGTTGTGCATTAGAGGGGGTATCCATAGCTTGCGCATCAAAGGGTTAAGGAGACAAAAACTCCATTTATCTTTGATCTATGAAACTTTTACATTCACAAACAGCTTTATTACACTCTACATGAAAGATAATATCCAGAAAACCACAATAACTCACCCTGTGCGGGGTTCGGATGTACAGACTCTTATCCGCGCCGCAGCTGATGATCCTCAACTTCCCTTCACTGGCTACACACACACACACCTGTTTGTACGGCTCAAGCACAGCAAACTCAAAACATTTCATCATGATCTGAATTCAGAGTGACTTAGAATTAAGTTTCACACCAGCTTATATATTCTGTAATGTGAATAATAACCAGACTCTCACCGGCGAAGCGTACGGACGTGACGGAGGACGAGTGCTCATCCAGAGTCTGAAGCAGACCGTAGTCTTCCTCGACATCCAGCACGTGGATCAGCCGGTCTCGACTCGCTGTGGCCAGCAGATTCATGCCTGTCCAACACACACACACAGGTCAGCAGGGGAAACACTGGGCTCTGGGAACGCTGCTATGGATGGATGGGACACACACCTGTGTAAGGACTGGAGTATTCCAGACACAAGATCTCAGAGTCATGAGCTTCAGCTTTCAATATCTCCTTCATACACGTCAGGTCATGGATCCTGCAGCAAACACAGCATCATAATTAATCTTAAATAAATTATTATTAAATGAATAATTTAAAGAAATGTATGAAATGCTAATTAAATAATCAGTAATTAAACCAAAGAAAAATAATTAATACAATTAAAAGAATTACATAATTATTAAATCAATAATTCAATTATAAATACTTTAAATAAATTCATAAATAAGTTCAATAATAAATCAGTAATTAAACAAAATATTAAACAAATGGTTAATCAAACAAATAAATGAATGTATAAACAAAAATACATAAATTATTAAACAAAATACATAAATTATTAAACAATAATTATTAATTACACCAATAAACAATTCATTTTTATTTAATAAATAATTCAATAATACATTTAAAGGGGTCATATAATGCCATTTTTGTACAAGTTAATATGAATGTTTAGGGTCTAAATGAAAACTTTGTAATATACTTTTATTAAAAATTCTCATTAGTATTTTAAGAAAACACTAATTTTACCTGGTCAAAAACAGCTCTGTTTTCAGCACGCCGTTTCAGTGCATGTGCCTTTAAAAGATAATGAGCTTTGCTGACTCCGCCCCTCTGTTCTGCGGGCGTTTAGACAACGCACGTGGAGTGTTGCAGTGACAACAGTTGAGGGTATATTTTGGAGAGAGAATGGCAGCGGGAGTCTCTGAGGACACATCTATGCAACCGTATCAGTTTGAACCGGAGTCGCACCCGGAACAAGATGACGGCCGCAAAGTTGGACAATTAAGGCTCGAACAGGACGTTTCTGAATGGTTGGTTAACGTAATGTCACTTTGATCTATCTGTGTATGCACTGGCAGGGTAGAGTAGTGAGATACGAACGCTGTGTGTTTACTGATGTATACGTTAGTTCATTGACAGATTGACGTTACAACTAATGGTCATGAAACTTTTCGCGATTTGCAAAGATTAATATAAAGGTTAATAAAGCGTTACACTCACTTCTTCTGGAGGTGCAGCAGGAACATAAATAGTTGGTACCGATTCTTTTTTCAGGAGCAGCTTCTTAGCAAAACCAGCTCATACTGACCCTCGTTTATAAAGCAGTCTGGTGTGTGAAATGATTCTCGCAAACATGAAAGCATTGACGTTGCTCGTGGGGAATATTCCCTTCGAAAACAAAACTCAGCCACTGCGTCTTCAGCGGTTCGGATTTAGGAACAAAATGACTGTTCGTTATTACACCCAAGAACAGAACACCACAATCGCTGAGACGCCATTCTGCTCCAGCGTATCAACAATGGCGGGCTATGATGACAGCTCGCTCAGGGCGGGTCTGTGTGGAAACGCTGCTGTCAATCAACAATAGTGGGAGGGGCGTCCGAGCATGTGACGTCACACGGTCGAACGGCTCGATTTGAGACGGGAAACATAAGGAGATTAAAACAAAAACACTGGATGGATTTTTATCATTTTATGATGGTTGTGTACAGACACTGCCAACACACATTTCAGTACAATCAACTTGTAAAAGTGCATGTACCATTATATGAATCCTTTAAAATAAATACTTAAATAAATAAACGATAATTAATGCATTATTTAATAAATTATAAAATAATCATAATATCTGTCATTAGTCACATGATCACCCGTACCTCAGTGTGCCGCTTCGGTCTCCGGACGCCAGGTGTCTCCCGTCAGGACTGACGCAGATGCTTCTGATGCCGCTCGAGCCCTCAGTGACCGCAGTTCCCTCCGCGTCCAGCAGGGCGGCGGTGTCGTCGTTCATGTAGAGGACGTGAAGAAGATCCTGAGAGAGTTGGAATCAGTTCATCACTCGAGGTCAAACCTACATCACGACACTCAGCGTTTAGAGACTCACGTAGCTCAGCAGGCCAGCGCTGTGAACGGCGTCTGAGCTCCAGATACGGACAGTGTCGTCAGAAGAACAGGTGAGCAACGGCTCAGAGGAACCGAACATCTGGGAGCCGTCTGTGGGGAACATCTGGAACAGAGTTCAGTTCGGACAGCAGATGACCGTTACACTCAGTCTCTTCTGCTCAACAAAAGTATAGTAAGTCAAGTCAAGTCATCATTTATATAGCGCTTTTAACAATGGATTGTTTCAAAGCAGCTTTACAGAGATAAACATATAATTTAAGGTAACAGATTGTTTTGGCGTTATAGCGGTTCTTGAATAATGTTATTTCCAGCTAAAGTTAACTTTCATTGATTCACCTCCGTCGAAATGATCAGACTTTCAACGCGAACCTGTGATTAAAGCTGACGGCGTTCACATGCTCATTCAGAATTGATTCTATAGTTATGTGCTTTTGAAAATATGTGCGCAGGTTTATAATTCCATACAACCCAGCCTAAACAAACTACTTTTCTTGCCTATAAATTTTGATACAGAATTTTGTTTTATTTTATCACTTCGGGGTACGCGAGCCGGAATTCACAACGCTTTATCTGTAGAGTGGGAAAGGGATCCTCCATAGGGAGAGGATAGTGGACACTTCAGCACTGCATTGTCATCGGGTCCAGGCGGATCTCCTTCGTCAGATCTGGACACGGCCTGGATCCGGCAAGCTGCGGGAAAACCTCGGGATAAACAAAGACACTAATATTAGCGTAGATGCCATTCTTCTTATGATGTAGCGAGTACATCAAGATTTAAGGGAAGTGTTCCCAGTTCCGGCTGACCTAATCTATGCAGCCTAACATTGAATTATAGAAGTCTATAGTGTGTTATGTGTATGCTAGGTCAAAGAGATGTGTTTTTAGTCTAGCTTTGAACTGACAGAGTGTGTCTGCTTCCCGGACAATGGTAGGAAGACTGTTCCAAAGTTTTGGTGCTAAATAGGAAAAGGATCTACCGCCTGCAGTCGATTTAGATATTCTAGGTATTATCAACTGGCCGGAGTTTTGAGATCGCAATAGACGTGAAGGACTATAATGCGTTAAGAGCTCGCTCAAGTACTGCGGAGCTAAACCATTTAGTGCTTTGTAAGTAATCAACAATATTTTAAAATTTATACGATGTTTAATAGGGAGCCAATGCAGTGTTGACAGAACCGGGCTAATATGGTCATATTTCCTGGTTCTGGTAAGAACTCGAGCTGCGGCGTTTTGAACTAGCTGTAGTTTATTTATTAAGCGTGCAGGGCAACCACCCAGTAGAGCATTACAATAGTCTAGCCTTGAGGTCATGAACGCATGGACTAATTGTTCCGCATTTCCCAATGAGAGCATATGGCGTATTTTAGATATATTTTTAAGATGGAAAAATGCAGTTTTACAGATACTAGACACGTGGCTTTCAAAAGAAAGGTTGGTATCAAAGAGCACACCCAGGTTCCTAACCGACGACGAAGACTTGACAGAGCAGCCATCAAGTGTTAGACAGTATTCTGGGTTATTACATGTGGAAGTTTTTTGTCCAATAATTAGAATCTCTGTCTTTTCAGAATTTAGTAGTAGGAAATTACTAGTCATCCAATTTTTTATATCAGCTATGCATTCCGTTAATTTTGTGAATTGGAAAGTTTCGTTGGGTTTTGAAGAAATATACAGCTGAGTATCATCGGCATAACAGTGAAAGCTAACTCCATGTTTCCTAATGATATCTCCTAATGGTAGCATGTACAGAGTGAACAGCAGCGGTCCTAGTAAAAAGATGAAATATTATAAATGTAAATCAGCTGTTTTCTATGTGAATATATAGTAACGTGTAATTTATTCCTGTGATCAAAGCTGAATTTTCAGCATCATTACTCCAGTCTTTAGTCACATTTACAATACATTTACATACCATTTTGCCACTGACGGAGTTCTGGTTCCTTCAGTGTCGCCTTTGTTGCCATTGGCTTTTGTCTTGCTTAGTCGGGGACATTTAATTTGAATATTCAACAATATTATTGATCTCCTGCATTGACAGTATTATACAAGAACTGAACTGAGCTGGACGATGACATCACAGTTTAATAAATGTGCCTTGACATAGAAAACACCTATTCTAATTTGTAATATTTCATTGTTTTACAGTATTTTTGATTAAATAGAAGCAGCTTTGGTGAGCAGAAGAGACTCTTTCACAAACATTACAAAGTCTTCATTATCCTATGGAAGTAAAATAATGTCAAATGTTTTTGAAACAAAAAGCATGTTGAATTGCACCAATTGAAAAAAAAAATATGCATTGCGTTAACCGTGCTTGCATTTTAATCCATTGTATTTTTAAGGCTTGCATTTTTATGGGCTGAAATTCAACATGGTTGAATATTTAAGCTGTGAATATTTCAATTAAAAACATTTCAAACACATTTTCAATATTAAAAATTCAATAATCCATATTCACCTTTCATATTTCACTTCCAAAATTTTCAAACTGTTTAAAAATACAACCTATAATATTCAACAGGCAATTTTCGGTCCATTTTATTTCGCCTTGAAAATTCGCTTCCACAAATTCAGTGGTTCAAATTCGACAGTAAATTCAACGTCGACATCCAGGAACTGCAGGAAAAGCAGTAGATTACCGATCATAATCTCCATCTGCTGTAGTCGGCTTTACCAGCAGGGGGCGCACGCGCGTGTTGACAAGCACCAAAGCAACAGGAGAGGCCTTCACAAAACGTCATTTGCTGAAATGGACAGAGCGATGAGTACGAGTTATAATTTATGTGTGTGGAAAAGGTTGATTAAGACACAAAACACACGAGCGTTTACTCAAGTGTCTTATGAGACTTATTTTTACCCCCGTGCAAAGTAAGGTGATTTGTCCACTGCAAAACTAAATTCTCTCGCCGTTGGCATTGATATTAAGTTTTAGTAAAACAACTGTAATACACTGAGACAGAGTCAATTGTTTGTTTTAGTCACTATGACGGAATACTAAATTGATGGCTGGGTTTTACATGATGGCAAAGGCAATTTTATTTAAATATAGCATCATTAAATACAACCCAATTACAATTATAAATTAAATTCAGCAATTAAAAATTAGATCTCTACCATGATATCTGGTCATCTCTGTGTTATAACGTGAATTGTCTCCGCCATTATCCAGGGCTGCGTACAGTAGGGGTATTTGTCATCTTATTTTATATCTTTTTGTCCATTTGGAGCGCGCGCCACGTCACCTATTAGCGTCGCGCCTGCCACAAGATCTCTCACTGTTTACATGAACCAGACACTCCGATTGATGCACATGTGCAAACAGACAGTGCAATCCTGACCTGCTCTTATGTAGCCTATCTATTTGTCATCTTATTTTATTCGCTCTTTTTGTCCATAATGGAGCGCGCGTCGTATTGGAGCCATCTTCGCAGTAGTGAACGCGCCGAGAGAAATGCTCATTTCATTCGGATTACATTATCTGAGAGTAGTCTATTTATTTTCGTTTTGAATTGTTTCGTTTAAAAGTAGGCTAGACATTTCTACCTTGATGTATTTATCATGCCTGTGAGAAATGTGCAATACAAAAATTTCATGATTTTATTGCTATGCCTATGCCAATAGGCCTATGTCATGATTGAAATTAAGATATAATTTATTAAAAACGAAATTCACTTTAAAGAAAGGCTTTATAAAAAACAAAACGTAATGGAGTGGTCAAAATCATTCTCCTTCAGAATGTCAATCGGAGAATCAGGCAACTGTAATAGGGAGAGATCTTGTGGCTGGCGCGCCACGAAACGCGCTCTATGGGACAAACGAGCAAATAAAATATAAGATAAGATGGCAGAAGGGTAACTAAGAGCAGGATTACATTGGCTTTGTGTTTTCGTGCATCAATCGGAGTGTCTGGTAGATTAAAACAGTGAGAGATCGTGTGGCTGGCCCGACGCTAGTAAGAGCCACGAGACGCGCTCCAATACGGGCAAAGGAGCGAATAAAACATACGATAAGATGAAAAAAATGGTAAATAAGAGATGGATTGCACTTTATGTGCTCTCATCGGAGTGTCTGGTTCATGTAAACAGTGAGAGATCTTGTGGCAGGCGCGCCGCTAATAGGTGACGTGACGCGCGCTCCAAATGGACAAAAAGATATAAAATAAGATGACAAATACCCCTACTGTACGCAGCCCTGGATAATGGCGGAGACAATTCACGTTATAACACAGAGATTACCAGATATCATGGTAGAGATGTAATTTTTAATTTATAATTGCTGAATTTAATTTATAATTGGGTTGTATTTAATGATGCTATATTTAAATAAAATTGCCTTTGCCATCATGTAAAACCCAGCCATCAACTTCGTATTCCGTCATAGTGACTAAAACAAACAATTGACTCTGTCTCAGTGTATTACAGTTGTTTTACTAAAACTTAATATCAATGCCAACGGCGAGAGAATTTAGTTTTGCAGTGGACAAATCACCTTACTTTGCACGGGGGTAAAAATAAGTCTCATAAGACACTTGAGTAAACGCTCGTGTGTTTTGTCTCTTAATCAACCTTTTCCACACACATAAATTATAACTCGTACTCATCGCTCTGTCCATTTCAGCAAATGACGTTTTGTGAAGGCCTCTCCTGTTGCTTTGGTGCTTGTCAACACGCGCGTGCGCCCCCTGCTGGTAAAGCCGACTACAGCAGATGGAGATTATGATCGGTGATCTACTGCTTTTCCTGCAGTTCCTGGATGTCGACGTTGAATTTACTGTCGAATTTGAACCACTGAATTTGTGGAAGCGAATTTTCAAGGCGAAATAAAATGGACCGAAAATTGCCTGTTGAATATTATAGGTTGTATTTTTAAACAGTTTGAAAATGTTGGAAGTGAAATATGAAAGGTGAATATGGATTATTGAATTTTTAATAATGAAAATGTGTTTGAAATGTTTTTAATTGAAATATTCACAGCTTAAATATTCAACCATGTTGAATTTCAGCCCATAAAAATGCAAGCCTTAAAAATACAATGGATTAAAATACAAGCACGGTTAACGCAATGCATATTTTTTTTTCAATTGGTGCAATTCAACATGCTTTTTGTTTCAAAAACATTTGACATCATTTTACTTCCATATTATCCCAAGCTTTGAGCAACAGCGTAGCTCTACCACTACCAGCACACACCTGCAGATCCCAAACGCAGGCCGAGTGATACAGCGCCGAGTGAACTTTGCGCACCTTCTGCAGATCTCGCGTGTCCCACACGTATAAACTGTGATCCTTATACACACAGGACAGCCAGCGGTTCACAGGGTCAAAGGTCACCGCCACCGAGTCTGGGTAACGGGGATCAGGCTTTCTGCTAAACAGGTGACTAAAGAACAGAGATCAGATCAGATAGGTCTCGGGTTCGGATGGGTGGGTGTATTTATGGATGGATGGGTGGGTGGGTTGGTTGATGGATGGGTGGGTGGGTTGATGGGTGGGTTGCTGGATAGATGGGTGGGTGAGTAATGAATCACCTAGCCTGTGTGACGCCGGACACCTCGATGCCCAGGTGATGTGGGCGGGGCAGAGAGCAGATGAAGTGCAGGTCCGACGGGCTGAAGACGTGTACAATTCCGTTGGCACACGCACAGAAGATCAGATCCTCTGTCACCGTCAGAGCATGAGCTGAACTTGTCTGCACACACAATCATGTTCCTCTCTGAACTCGTCAGTAGCTCTGAGACACGAGGATCTTCATCTCACAGGACAAACACAACTAGAATAATCAACATACCTTTAATAACATTCAATTAAATTCAACATTTTACAGCTACAAACTGCACTTGCAGTTTTGAATTATTAGATTGAGACTGTTGAACGAAACAAGTTCATTAATCATTCTTAACAAAATACAGAATAAGACTCTTTCATGCATTCACTCTTGTTCTCTTTAATCCTGTGAAGCCTGTCATATGAAATAATCCATAATCTAATGATGTGAAGCGAATGAGGTCAGAGAGCAGGAAGTGTGTGTGTGTGTGTGTGTGTGTATTCTGACCTGCAGACAGACCCAGCGCTCCAGAACTCTCCGGCCGCTGAACTCACACAGCAGCCCTGATGAGGTGATGCAGAAGGTGCTGTCGGACTTCGGCCCACGTCCACACGCCACACCACAGAAGAAGTTGTTCTGCATTTCCCCGAGGAGCGCAGAGCGGCCCATCAGCGGCACCGGCTGCAGAGCATCATGGGACAGTTCGTCAATGTTGTCATTTTGCTGTGACCTCTCAATTAGGAGGGTCAAAGGTCAAGGACGTACCTTATGAGAGTGTGAGGGTTCCAGATACCAGAAGCGGACGTGTCTGTTCCCCGCGGTGACGAAGTGAGAGCTGTCCTCCGAGAATGACACCGAAGTCACCTTACTGGACACCTTATTAGCAGCTAGCAGAGTGTGCTTCTGCAGGAGGACCAGAGTAAACCATGGGATGGAGCTCAGAGACGGGTGGATGGATTGATGGTGGATGGGTGGATTGATGGGTGGATTGATGGGTGGGTGGGTGGATTGATGGTCTGTGGATTGATGGTCTGTGGATTGATGGTCTGTGGATTGATGGTCTGTGGATTGATGGTCTGTGGATTGATGGTCTGTGGATTGATGGTCTGTGGATTGATGGTCTGTGGATTGATGGTCTGTGGATTGATGGTCTGTGGATTGATGGTCTGTGGATTGATGGTCTGTGGATTGATGGTCGATGGGTGGGTGGATGGATTGATTGATTGATGGGTGGGTGGATTGATGGTGGGTGGGTGGATTGATGGTGGGTGGGTGGATTGATGGTGGGTGGGTGGATTGATGGTGGGTGGGTGGATTGATGATGGGTGGGTGGATTGATGGTGGGTGGGTGGATTGATGGTGGGTGGGTGGATTGATGGTGGGTGGGTGGATTGATGGTGGGTGGGTGGATTGATGGTGGGTGGGTGGATTGATGGTGGGTGGGTGGATTGATGGTGGGTGGGTGGATTGATGGTGGGTGGGTGGATTGATGGTGGGTGGGTGGATTGATGGTGGGTGGGTGGATTGATGGTGGGTGGGTGGATTGATGGTGGGTGGGTGGATTGATGGTGGGTGGGTGGATTGATGGTGGGTGGGTGGATTGATGGTGGGTGGGTGGATTGATGGTGGGTGGGTGGATTGATGGTGGGTCTGTGGATTGATGGTGGGTCTGTGGATTGATGGTGGGTCTGTGGATTGATGGTGGGTCTGTGGATTGATGGTGGGTCTGTGGATTGATGGTGGGTCTGTGGATTGATGGTGGGTCTGTGGATTGATGGTGGGTCTGTGGATTGATGGTGGGTCTGTGGATTGATGGTGGGTCTGTGGATTGATGGTGGGTCTGTGGATTGATGGTGGGTCTGTGGATTGATGGTGGGTCTGTGGATTGATGGTGGGTCTGTGGATTGATGGTGGGTCTGTGGATTGATGGTGGGTCTGTGGATTGATGGTGGGTCTGTGGATTGATGGTGGGTCTGTGGATTGATGGTGGGTCTGTGGATTGATGGTGGGTCTGTGGATTGATGGTGGGTCTGTGGATTGATGGTCTGTGGATTGATGGTCTGTGGATTGATGGTCTGTGGATTGATGGTCTGTGGATTGATGGTCTGTGGATTGATGGTCTGTGGATTGATGGTCTGTGGATTGATGGTCTGTGGATTGATGGTCTGTGGATTGATGGTCGATGGGTGGGTGGATGGATTGATTGATTGATGGATTTATGGATGTATGGGTGGGTGGGTGGATGGATGGATTGATGGATAGATTGATGGTGGATGGATTGATTAATGGATTGATGGGTGGATTGATTGATGGTGGATTGATGGGTGGACTGGTAACAGGGCATAACGGGTAATCAGTACCTTCCAGTCCCAGAGGTTCAGGCTCATGTCGTGCTGTGATCCGACGCTCACGATGTATTTGCCGTTTGGTGAAAACGCCACACAGGAGACGCTGTATTTGTGCTCCAGCATCTCCGACACCAGCGTCCCCTCGGACACGTCCCACACGCTCACAACGGGGAGATGACCACTCTGAGGACGTAGAAACAGCGTAATGATGTAGAAATAGCGCAATGACGTAGAAACAGCGCAATGACGTAGAAACAGCGTAATGGCGTAGAAATACCGTAATGGCGTAGAAATAGCGTAATGGCGTAGAAATAGCGTAATGGCGTAGAAATAGCGTAATGGCGTAGAAATAGCGTAATGCCGTAGAAATAGCGTAATGCCGTAGAAATAGCGTAATGCCGTAGAAATAGCGTAATGCCGTAGAAATAGCGTAGAAATAGCGTAATGCCGTAGAAATAGCGTAATGCCGTAGAAATAGCGTAATGCCATAGAAATAACATAATGTAGAAATAGCGTAATGATGTAGAACTAGCGTAATGATGTAGAAATAGCGTAATCGCTTAGAAGTCAAGTCAAGTCATCTTCATTTATATAGCGCTTTTAACAATGGATTGTTTCAAAGCGGGGCCTGGTTGAGTTAGTGTGTGTGAGAAGTGGAGCAGGACGACGGCCGCCAGTGCCGCTTCAGACTCTCACACACACACACCACTGGGTTTGGGCATTTTTACTGTGTGATGAATATAAGCAGCGGCACAGCGGCTCATACGCTCATGTCTCCAAATTATGACCAGAAATGGATAAATATTAAGTCTGCTGTTTAAAACAAATAAAGAACTAGTGTAGGAGAATAGTTATTATGTGCAAACAGCAGAAACTCTGTATATTCGTGCAGTGAGCGCATGTGACAATATATCCCAATTTGAAGCTTGTGACGTATAAACACACACATCAACCCGATCACATGTTCAGCGCTCATGCAAACACTACATCCAGAAACAAGAGTTGTGCATGTACACGTAGCCACTGAGAACTAAACGTGTGATTGAGTCTCTCACCTCTCCAGTGACGAGAAACCTGCCATCTGACGAGAAGGACAATGTGCTGATGGCTTTCCTGAATGAGACAATATTCACAACAAGATATTCACAAGATAAGATATTCATCTGTGTTTAGTGTGTAGTGTTGCCGTTTGATCATGAGAAAGTGAGTTCTCCTCTATATCAGTGTCAGTGTTTCTGAACTCCTGAAACGCCTCCATTGTAGTCTTGAGTTTCTCCCGGGAACGAACACGACACAATATTCCTCATTATAATAATTCATACGCAGAATAAAGGGGCGGGGCCTGGCTGAGTAAGTTAGTAGTGTGTTAAAATAGCGGTTATGGAAAGGGGCGGGACATTTCCCAAACACTCGAAGCGCTCGACCAATCACAACACACTGCTCCAGCCGACCAATCAGAGCACAGTGTGCTTTCAGGAGGAGGGGCTTCATAGAGACAGGAAGTAAACAGAGCGTTACTGACAGACTGGGAAGAGAGGAGCCGCAACAATGGAGAATAATCAACATTCAAGCAGGAAAACCTGTTCTAGGAGAGCCTGAAACTACAGCAGGGCATTAAAGGGTAAATGTGTCTGTGTATGGCTTGTGATGTTGTGTGTGTTCACCTGGATGAGCTGATGAGATGCTGTTGTGTGTTTTTGGCCGGGTTCAGTAACACAACGACGCACCTGAATGACACACACAGAAACAACACTGCGTTCAATCCACAAGTTCATTTACAGGCCTAAAGCTTTAACTAATGTTTGTGTTTTCACTAAAAGCTGGTTAATCGCTGTAATGCTCCTGGGAAAGAGCCTGGAGATCAGCTTTCCTGAAACTCATGAACAAACCAATAAAACACTAGAAGAGGCTCACACGAGACTGAACGATATTAACTCATGTTTTCTGAAAAAATTTTAGTTTGAGCTGAAAACAAGAACAAATATCTGCCAATGTAGTCATAAAAATGATCTTGAACTCCCCCTGTGGTGAAAATCCAGCGTTTAATGTTGTTTATGTGTCTATGTGGGGTTTTTAATACGCTTTAAGACACACCGTGTGTAAGTTCATAAGTCGACAGCATTGCTGAGTATTTCCTGCTTAAAACTGCAGTGAACCAAAGACAGTCTCAAAAACACGGTTTGAAATCGCTGGTGTTTCTGACGTCACAAACGACCTTGTAACCAATCAGATCAACGTGTGATCGTCAACCAGTGGATCTCTGAGCTGAGTGAGTGAGTGGAGGCGGGGTGCATTTGCATATTCATAGAACCGTGAATACTAAATGAGGCGAGGGTGAAACAACACTTAATATCTCGCTTCTCCAGTAAATGCATCTTGATTTAAGAATGTTTATATATTTATGCTGGAAAACAAGACCGAAACACTGAGGAAGAACATGTTTAGCAGTGATGAACAGACTGAATATTCACTCCCGTCACAGTAAACAGGCCGTTCCCCCTGATGAAGGTGTGTGAGTGTGTGTGTGTCTGTCTCACCCAGCTGGATAAGCTACGGTTCCTGAAGACGGATCGCATGTTAAACCGCTGTTCCCTGCAGTCGTGATGCCCAGAACCTTCTCTAACGTCACCTGATAAACACACGTTCCTACATCAACTACTACACAATCAACACACACAGGGATTACAGTGAAGATCACTGCATTACACACAACAAAACATTTATTAACCCTCATCCTTCCCTCGGGTCATTTAAAAAAAAAAAAATTTTAAATTGAGTGTTCATGAAAGGTGTCGAGACCCCAGGACTTTTGTTGCACTTGAACCACAAATACACAAAACATTTTTTAATTCGGATTCGAGGAGTTTTATGGTTGAATTTTTCTTTTTTTCTTTTTTTTTAAGTAAAAAATCCTTCCCTCGTGTTACATTTTTTGACCCCCTTAGGAATGAATGGAATGCTTTGGAGTGCTTCAGTTCACATAGAAAAACCTAAAAATGCTAAAAATTCAAACTAAAACTTTACCAAACAATGATTGTATAATGTGTACATGTGTGTGTGAGCGCACACTGAAAAGAACTGGCTTTAGGACCCAGCGGAACAGCTCCTCTGCTGCATATAGAGCTATAAGCCCATCTAGAGTCATCAAATATCATGTGTTATTATTATTTCCCACAAGAGCTCAAAGACTCCAGATGTAAGATATTTAGAGCTGAATTAAAAGGGTTAAGCATGAAATTGTGAGTTATTTTGAATTTAAGTTGAAAGAATGTGAGGAATGTGCTTAAATTACTATTTATTTATTATTCATTGATCAAATCTAGCAATTTAAAAGGTAACATTTTTTTTTTTAAATCAAAATTGCATAAATTTGAAAAAAAAAATATAGATGAAATAAGCTTTCTGAAAAAAAAAGGGAAGTATAATTTTAGGGCTTCGGGCTTTTTTTGACCCGCGAAGGAAGGATGAGAGTTAAAACACACACATATACATTAAGCAAGATTATAAATATTCCCATGCATTTCAATTTACTGTGGGAAATATAGTGAACACTGGAGCATCACGGGAATGCGCTGATGAGGTTAAGCTTGTCAATATCATCGACTCTTCACTGTCTCACAAACTCAAACATTTGCCCTTTTGCTCCTGATCTTACACAGAAAACATCATCATCATCATCATCTGTGATGAACGAAACACAGCAGATGAAAAGACAAACTAATCAACTATTAAACTACTCAGACAAAGACAATCAACATATATCGATCAAATGATACAAAATCATCATCAGTCGCGGTTTATTTAATGTTTCCTTTGATGTTTGTTGCAGTGATGAAACTTTTATAATTGTAACAAATAAATGTAACAATCATCAAACTCATCAAAACAACAAGCTGCAGTTTGTTACGGTCTCATTAAATGTTTGTCAGAGTGCTGAGAGCTGTGGCACTGATGCAAAGCGCTGATCTGCAGTGTGCTAACCCTAACCCTAACCAGTGTGCTAACCCTAACCCTAACCGAGACTGTGCTCCACACTCGCGCTCAGGGTCCTGTGATTACCTTTCTCCTCAGCTCGTCTCTGCTCCTCTTCCTCAGCCTGACGGACGGCGAGCGCAGGAGGCTTTTAATGCGACTCTTGATGGTGAACGCCTCCATGTCCTTCAGCTTCACTGAGACCAGAACTCACAGACATGCATTCGTGTCAAACTCCAGTAAAGTCAGAGTCAAGCGAGTCCTGAGTTTGAATCACCCGTCATCCACTCATCACGAGCCTGCGCGCCCCCGCTAATCAGCGAGTCCAGCGATGCGATTGGCCTTCGAGACGCATGCCGTTTCGCTGATTACATATTCATGAGCACCTAACAGAGATAATACCTCAATGTGAAATGGTAAAACATTTCAGACTTTCATATTTATATGACTTGAAACATTTCAGACTTTTATATATATTTTTTTCATATTTATTTATGTTTTTCATTTATGTAATGCATTATATGCATAAACATTTATAGAAACAATACAAATAAGCACTAATGTGCCATAACTGTAAATTTGAGGACACCATTTTAAAATGAGTATGCAAGTAAATCTTTTTTGTGTGAAAAATATTGATATTTAAAAAAAAATAATATACAATGAATTTATAATTTTTTTTATATTTAAATGCATTACATGCATAAACGTTTGTAGAAACAATACGAATAAGCACTAATGTGCCATAACTGTAAATTTGAAATAATTTAAAAATGCATATACAAGTAAATCATATTTCTTTGTTGTGAAAAATTAGGCCTTTTGTGAACATATCTGGTTTCTAAGGTTTTAATGCATATTTAATATATTTTGAATATTTGTATATTTTTAAAAATAAAATAATGAATTTATACATTTTTATATTTATAATGCATTGTATGCATAAACATTTGTAGAAACAATATGAATAAGCACTGATGTGCCTTAAATGTAAATTATTGAGAACACTTTTAAAATGCTTATGCATGTAAATCATAACTGCTCATATTTTGTTAAAGATTAGGCCTCATGTGTGCATGCCTGATTTAAACCCGTTCACACGCATCACTTCCTGTCAGGCATGAGAAGTAACTCCTTAAAAACTGAAATATTGCTACATTTATAAAGGCAATAAAACAACCAAAACATTTATGGATATACATTTTATTTTTGCACAAGGCCATAATATGAACCCAATCCTGAGGCCATTTCAATATGATAAAGAGGTGAATGTGCATAATTTAAAAACGGACAAAACTTCACAAGATTAATGCATGAAGATCATTCTGATCTAATCTCTTAGACTAATTTAATGATTACAAATGACAGAAAACGAACACAGGCCTCGCCAACACAAGCATGATTCATAAATCACAAAAATAAATCTGCTTTAACAAAAATAGAAACGCATAATCCATAGACTGTCCAAAGATGTTTAGTATTAAACAAGAAGACAGAGATATCTCCCCAATGTGGGTTAATGAGCTCATTATCAAGTCATAACCTGAGTGATATTTACACAACTGCTTTTTACAAACACTGTACAAAAAACAAACAAAAGATTCTACCCATCATTAACAGAAAATGAGAGTATTTGGAGACATCAATCACATGAGAACGAGGAGTTTGCCTTGGCTTCTCCAGAACTCTTGTTTTTACTATGGTATTCTTATGGTGAAGGAACCGGGAACACGTCTCATTCATGAGGATGAACCTGGATCACGGACTGGTTTAGGACTGGTGAAGGGCTGTTGAAGGACTGGTGAAGGACTGGTGAAGGACTGGTTTAGGGCTGTTGAAGGACTGGTTTAGGCCTGTTGAAGGACTGGTTTAGGCCTGTTGAAGGACTGGTTTAGGCCTGTTGAAGGACTGGTTTAGGCCTGTTGAAGGACTGGTTTAGGGCTGTTGAAGGACTGGTTTAGGACTGGTTTAGGACTGGTGAAGGACTGGTTTAGGACTGGTGAAGGGCTGTTGAAGGACTGGTGAAGGACTGTTGAAGGACTGGTTTAGGGCTGGTGAAGGGCTGTTGAAGGACTGGTGAAGGACTGGTTTAGGGCTGTTGAAGGACTGGTTTAGGCCTGTTGAAGGACTGGTTTAGGGCTGTTGAAGGACTGGTTTAGGACTGGTGAAGGACTGGTTTAGGACTGGTGAAGGGCTGTTGAAGGACTGGTGAAGGACTGGTTTAGGGCTGTTGAAGGACTGGTTTAGGCCTGTTGAAGGACTGGTTTAGGGCTGTTGAAGGACTGTTTAGGACTGGTTTAGGACTGGTGAAGGACTGGTTTAGGACTGGTGAAGGACTGGTTTAGGACTGGTGAAGGACTGGTTTAGGACTGGTTTAGGGCTGTTGAAGGACTGGTTTAGGGCTGTTGAAGGACTGGTTTAGGACTGGTGAAGGACTGGTTTAGGACTGGTGAAGGACTGGTTTAGGGCTGTTGAAGGACTGGTTTAGGACTGGTGAAGGACTGGTTTAGGACTGGTGAAGGACTGGTTTAGGGCTGTTGAAGGTCTGGTTTAGGCCTGTTGAAGGACTGGTTTAGGGCTGTTGAAGGACTGGTGAAGGACTGGTTTAGGGCTGTTGAAGGACTGGTTTAGGGCTGTTGAAGGGCTGTTGAAGGACTGGTGAAGGACTGGTTTAGGGCTGTTGAAGGACTGGTTTAGGCCTGTTGAAGGACTGGTTTAGGGCTGTTGAAGGACTGGTTTAGGGCTGTTGAAGGACTGGTTTAGGACTGGTGAAGGACTGGTGAAGGGCTGTTGAAGGACTGGTGAAGGACTGGTGAAGGACTGGTTTAGGGCTGTTGAAGGACTGGTTTAGGCCTGTTGAAGGACTGGTTTAGGGCTGTTGAAGGACTGGTTTAGGGCTGTTGAAGGACTGTTTAGGACTGGTTTAGGACTGGTGAAGGACTGGTTTAGGACTGGTGAAGGACTGGTTTAGGACTGGTTTAGGGCTGTTGAAGGACTGGTTTAGGACTGGTGAAGGACTGGTTTAGGGCTGTTGAAGGACTGGTTTAGGACTGGTGAAGGACTGGTTTAGGACTGGTGAAGGACTGGTTTAGGGCTGTTGAAGGACTGGTTTAGGACTGGTGAAGGACTGGTTTAGGACTGGTGAAGGACTGGTTTAGGGCTGTTGAAGGACTGGTTTAGGCCTGTTGAAGGACTGGTTTAGGGCTGTTGAAGGACTGGTGAAGGACTGGTTTAGGGCTGTTGAAGGACTGGTTTAGGGCTGTTGAAGGACTGGTTTAGGACTGGTGAAGGACTGGTTTAGGGCTGTTGAAGGACTGGTTTAGGACTGGTGAAGGACTGGTTTAGGGCTGTTGAAGGACTGGTTTAGGGCTGTTGAAGGACTGGTTTAGGACTGGTGAAGGACTGGTTTAGGGCTGTTGAAGGACTGGTGAAGGACTGGTTTAGGACTGGTGAAGGACTGGTTTAGGACTGGTGAAGGACTGGTTTAGGGCTGTTGAAGGACTGGTTTAGGCCTGTTGAAGGACTGGTTTAGGACTGGTTTAGGACTGGTGAAGGACTGGTTTAGGGCTGTTGAAGGACTGGTTTAGGGCTGTTGAAGGACTGGTTTAGGACTGGTGAAGGACTGGTTTAGGGCTGTTGAAGGACTGGTTTAGGACTGGTGAAGGACTGGTTTAGGGCTGTTGAAGGACTGGTGAAGGACTGGTTTAGGGCTGTTGAAGGACTGGTTTAGGGCTGTTGAAGGACTGGTTTAGGACTGGTGAAGGACTGGTTTAGGGCTGTTGAAGGACTGGTTTAGGGCTGTTGAAGGACTGGTTTAGGACTGGTGAAGGACTGGTTTAGGGCTGTTGAAGGACTGGTTTAGGACTGGTGAAGGACTGGTTTAGGGCTGTTGAAGGACTGGTGAAGGACTGGTTTAGGGCTGTTGAAGGACTGGTTTAGGACTGGTGAAGGACTGGTTTAGGACTGGTGAAGGACTGGTTTAGGACTGTTGAAGGACTGGTTTAGGCCTGTTGAAGGACTGGTTTAGGGCTGTTGAAGGACTGGTTTAGGGCTGTTGAAGGACTGGTTTAGGACTGGTTTAGGGCTGTTGAAGGACTGGTTTAGGCCTGTTGAAGGACTGGTTTAGGGCTGTTGAAGGACTGGTTTAGGCCTGTTGAAGGACTGGTTTAGGACTGGTTTAGGGCTGTTGAAGGACTGGTTTAGGACTGGTTTAGGGCTGTTGAAGGACTGGTTTAGGACTGGTTTAGGGCTGTTGAAGGACTGGTTTAGGGCTGTTGAAGGACTGGTTTAGGACTGGTGAAGGACTGGTTTAGGACTGGTGAAGGACTGGTTTAGGGCTGTTGAAGGACTGGTTTAGGCCTGTTGAAGGACTGGTTTAGGGCTGTTGAAGGACTGGTTTAGGGCTGGTGAAGGACTGGTTTAGGACTGGTTTAGGGCTGTTGAAGGACTGGTTTAGGCCTGTTGAAGGACTGGTTTAGGGCTGTTGAAGGACTGGTGAAGGACTGGTTTAGGGCTGTTGAAGGACTGGTTTAGGGCTGTTGAAGGACTGCAGGACTATGTTCGGCAGGCGTGAGTGTCTCTTCACCACTGAAAACACATGAAGATTGATGAACATTTTGATTTGTATACAGGAACGCTGGATTGATCATCTGAGCTCACCTGACTGAGGCGTTTCTGATGAAGGAGCTGCTGATTTCTGTTCAACATGTAATTCTGTTCCCGCCACTGAAAGAGTCAGAAAACAGTGTTAGTTTCACCCAATAGAGCTGTTGTATCATGTTTTAAAGGCCTCTAATTGATCAACATGATTAAAACACAATCTCCTCTAGTCCTTCTGGCGTCTGATTGAGAGTTTAGACTCTTTTATCAAGTAAAAGTCTTTTAGTGCAATCGTACAAACGTCCACCTTTAGCTTGATTCTTTCTACTGTCAAATCTTTACAGATTTTTTATCGAGTAAAGTCTGATGCTGATATCTGTTCTGATGCTGATATCTAGTCTGATGTTCTGATGCTGATATCTGTTCTGATGCTGATATCTGTTCTGATGCTGATATCTAGTCTGATGTTCTGAAGCTGATATCTGTTCTGATGCTGTGATCTAGTCTGATGTTGGTATCTGTTCTGATGGTCTGATGCTGATATCTATTCTGATGCTGATATGTGGTCTGATGCTGATATCTGTTCTGATGCTGTGATCTAGCCTGATGGTCTGATGCTGATATCTGTTCTGATGGTCTGATGCTGATATCTGTTCTGATGGTCTGATGCTGATATCTGATGCTGATATCTGTTCCGATGGTCTGATGTTGATATCTGGTCTGATTGTCTGATGGTTCTGTCGTCTGGTCTGATGCTGATATCTGTTCCGATGGTCTGATGCTGATATCTGTTCCGATGGTCTGATGCTGATATCTGTTCTGATGCTGTGATCTAGCCTGATGGTCTGATGCTGATATCTGATCTGATGCTGATATCTGTTCTGATGCTGATATCTGATCTGATGGTCTGATGCTGATATCTGTTCTGATGCTGATATCTGTTCTGATGGTCTGATGTTGATATCTGGTCTGATGGTTCTGTCGTCTGGTCTGATGCTGATATCTGGTCTGATGCGGTTATCTGGTCTGATGCTGATATCTGGTCTGATGCTGATATCTGGTCTGATATCTGGTCTGATGCTGATATCTGGTCTGATATCTGGTCTGATGCTGATATCTGGTCTGATATCTGGTCTGATGCTGATATCTGGTCTGATATCTGGTCTGATGCTGATATCTGGTCTGATATCTGGTCTGAAGCTGATATCTGGTCTGAAATCTGGTCTGATGCTGATATCTGGTCTGATATCTGGTCTGATGCTGATATCTGGTCTGATGCTGATATCTGGTCTGATGCTGTGTGGTCTGGTCTGATATCTGGTCTGATGCTGATATCTGGTCTGATGCTGATATCTGGTCTGATGCTGATATCTGGTCTGATGCTGTGTGCTGCTGTATTGTGTACCAGAGCACTGTGAGATCAGGGTCTGATAATGAGAATGCTGCTGAATCAAAGCCCGTTTCTGTGCCATCAAAGACCTGCCGCGGTCCTCGAGAGCTCCAACCACCCGACGAGCCTGAAACAGAGAAAATAAAACATCAATAATCAGGTTTCCATCCAAAGCTGTGATTTTAACCGGTATGCGCAAAATTGGAATATTGCATGAATCATTTGCGAATAAAGCAGCGTTTAGTTCAAGGGAACAAAATCATCACTTCCTGAAAAATTGGCACAAAATATCAGTAATAAAACAGCAAGTTTCTGCAATCGGCTGTTCTCCCTGCATCATAAATGAGTGTGTCGAGCGTCATCATAAACGAGTGTGTGTCGAGCGTCAGATGAAACACAGTAAACGCTGTCTTGTTCTCTGGCGTTCGGGAACATACTCGTGTGTGTGAGACGCTTCTGGAGGGAATTACACCCAATCACTCTGATCACACACTCGTTCCAGAAACACCAAACCAACATTAGAGACGCTACGACGGCATTGGTCCGCTGGTTACTCCAGTTATCCAATCACAGCTGACTCTGAATCACATGAGGTTTGAGAGATTTATTCAGTAAATGTGTTTCTGCGTAGTTTATGCATCATGTCTTCTTATCGGTTAAAACAATTATCCACCTCAAAGTTTTTTATGCACATTTTTTGAATTTATGCACATCTTGGTATTTCCATCCAGCGTTTTTTTTATGCGATTTCCCAAAATTCACATAAAAATAGGTGAATGGAAACTAGGGCTGTGACTGTATGGGATTTTTTCTTACCACGGTGAAGAAGCAACAAATCTCGCGGTTTGGCGGTTAACCGATGAAATGAAATCGATTGTATCGTCCTGTGGAATCATTCATTCACAGACGGCTTACGAAGATGTTCAACTAATAAAGATCTTCATCGCTGGCAAAAATATGATGCATTTGCAGATTTGCTTTCACTAGACTAGACTGTAGATCCACGGCCACTTCATCCAACGCTCTTGATGTTCTTAAATCTTCCTGTTACGACTCCCGAGTCGAGTGTGAATTGAAAGCGATTCAGACGATTCAGTGCGCGAGGAAACTGAACAGATCATTTTCAAACTGATTCGCGAACCGATTTAGACAGATCAGCCAACTTGTTTGATGAAGTCTTTAAACAGAATCGACTCAAAAGAGTGATTCATTTGTGAATTGAGCATCGCTCATGCCCATAAAAAAAGATACAGCGCGCTTGGAATAAACTACACATTTAACAACATGTATTGCATTAAAATAAAGTAACGAGAGGAACGTCACCCAACGTAACGAAGTAAAAGTACAGAGAACTTTCAGCAGAAAAAAAAAAGTGTGGTGATGACCTCACACCGCGGTAGGCATCACATTAACGCGATCTTGCGGTGATGCGGTTATCGTCACACCCCTATTGGAAACAGCTAATACTGATGTCACACGCGGTGATCAGTAATGATGACCGAATACACCAGTGACAGCAGAAACATCTCAAACGTTACACGCATCAGTGATGATCACAATATTTTCCCGTTGAATTTCCAGCATTGCTCATGATGAGCCGTGAGAGATGTGTGTGTGTGTGAGACGCACCTGACGGAGCAGGTCTTCAGTGCTCATGCTGTCGTCTTCATCAACACACAGTGTCCTCCTCAACGAATCCAAACTCTGATGCAACTCAACCTGACGCTTCCTCTCTCTCAGCGCTTGATTCAGACGAAACGTGCGCTTGTACACAGGCAGATCTGACATCAACCGCACTGCATGATGGGACGCTTTTCCCACCAATTCACCCTTTAGCTGGAAAAATAAAATTTTAACTGATACAAATATTTTATTTTAACTAGTGTAATCACCATGGGAAAATCTCAGAGTAAAACTGGGAGCTGTGAAACACATGATACACCGGTGTTTTGCCCGATGAGAAGTTTATCTATGAATCATCTTTTTACTCTTTTAGTTCCTTTTATAACCATTTTAATTTTCCTTGCTTTTATTTTGTGAGTATTTTAATTCCTTTCTGTGTAAAGCACTTTGAATTGCCATAGTGTAAACTATCGCCTTGCCTAAACACAATAGGTCATCATGACAATATTAAAACCTTAGTCTTAAGATTGTTTTTAACCCTTAACAGTCACCCTCCTTTCTAAGCATATATGCGTACAGTGTATATGTATACGCACCAGTATACGGAGATGGAATGACAGTGGATTTTATTGTATATAAATGTTTGCTGATTGGAGATTTGGTCAGCTCGGTTAATAATGAATTTAATCATAAAAATGAGCATGTGACCATTACCGTGAACATGTATCATCAAATGATTGAAATATTAACTTAAAATCTCAATATTTTAGCTATATAGGTATATAAATATGTTTCGGCTGACAGAAACACCTGTGCCTCAGTGAGCAAACCAGAGGGAACTGTGGGATATGATAAATCAGGAGACTCACCAGGCACTGGTGCGGAGCTGCTCGCGGTGTTGTCCTGAGGAGAGTAGCAGCAGATCAGAGTCAGTAAAGCAACACCAGACGAAAGAACGTGAACGATCACACAACTCATGACTGACTCACCGTCGGGCCTTGGCTCTCAAGCGGCAGATAATCCTCTCATCATCCTCCCCGAACGCCTCAATGTCAACCTCGTCTTCACTGCTCTTCTCATTCTAGGATTAAAATAGTGCACAACTTTAATTCAATTCAAGGTTATTTGTATGGTGTAATCTCAGTCAGAGATTAATGTGTCGTAGCGTCCACTGTCAGGCAGAAAACTCATCTTTCTTTTCATAGATCATTACCTTTACATTTGTCTGTGGGTTTTGCAAATATTTAACCAATGCAAAGTATTAAAAAGTGCTTGTGACTAAACCCTGTGGATCCTCAAATTGTCGGTAAACCTCATAATATTGTGAATGAAGAGCCGCACGCATTTTGGAACGTCGTTGCTTGTTTGCAATGCAATGGTAAATAAAGAACTGTTTGTTTGAGTAAGTACAGTGTTTTCTATACTCAGGAAACACTATATATATATTATGGGCTGGGAGAAAAAAATCGATTCACCTAGCTATCACGATTTTTTTTTTAACAATTATAAAATCGATTTTTTTATTCCAGAATCGATATTAATTCGAATTGAATTGCTTCACAAACAGTGTTTTCAACCTCACAGTATCATTATTTCTGTGATGCAATAGTTAAAATGATCATAGAAGTACTGGGATAAAAGTTTAAAGTTCAAATATGAACACTGATGTCTACGATATTATCGCTCAAAATCAGCTCTTGATAGAAACTTGGTGCTTAAAATAACGCATTTATGGAGTACCTTGCTTCACCACCAGGCGGCGACAAGAGACTGTTAAAAAATGTATTTGTTATTGAATCATTTATTCAAGAAAGTGTAGGACTGTATGATGCTTCTGAAATAAAACTCAAAAAGATGTGATGATTTGTTTTTGTAAATATGACTCATCTTATACATCATGTACAGTCTGTATAAGTGTATGATTGAGCTTTTCCCGATGGTCTGGTGTTAAAAATATTGCAATATCGAATCGCAATACATATCGTATCGGCACCCAAGTATCGTGATAGTATCGAATCGGGAGATAGGTGTATCATCCCAGCACTGATATATATATATATATAAAGGCTGATGTTAGGGCTGGTCCGGTAAACTTGAAGCTGATTAGCACCGGCGCTGGTCCGCCAAAACACATTTTATGTGTGAATGCTGTTTTATGTGAATATCACAACACGAGTGAAGCTCAAAGCTTTGTTTACAAAATAAATAATTTAGCAATTAAATGTTACATTGACTGTCTGTATCATGCCTCTCAGCCAATCAGAGGACGGCGCTGAAACACCAGCTGTCGATGCTCTTCTCTTCCTTCATAGCTCGTACTATATTTGTGTAAATATTTGTGCAACTGCGCAAACTTTGTTTTGAAGTTTAATGAATTAGTGACTGTTCAACCACAGCACAGTCTCTGCTTTTCCTCTTCTTTTCTCGTGTGCCGAGGGGAAACGGTGTTTGTATGTATTTGTTTAATTAGCGTCGCAAGCAATCATAAAATACAGCATATTGCAATAAATAAATAAAAGGTATTTACTGTGAGAAACAGACCTCGGGTTCGGGCTTGAAATATAACCGTAATGGTCGGGTTAGATGGTTTTGGGTGCGGACGCTCAACACTCACACTGTCTTCAGTGGTCCATCCGTCGCTGGAGTACAGGAGCGCAGCGCTGGAGCCGTCAGCAGCGAGACCAGAACCAGAACCCTCCGACATCCGAGCCGCTGCGCTTCTCTTCCACAGCCACTGGATGCGGTTCTGGCCCTCCTGCCTCCTTCTGTCCCCGTCCACAGGTGCAGTGTGTGTGTGTGCGTGCGGCGCTTCTGGTGTGTGTGTTTGAGTCGGAGGCACGGCGTATGTTCGCTTTGAGAACGCAGAGATCGGACTCGCGAATAAAGAGCATGAAAAATCCCCACTAATGTTTGTTCTCGGGTGTGGTCGGGATTCGGCAGGAACCGGGCCGCCGCTCTCAGAGGGTCTGCTGTTCGTCTCAGGGTCCGGTTCCTCCGCTTTGAGCGACGAGACTGCGTTCGGGTCACGGTTCTGGTGGATTTCCTCATAAGGCTCGATCTTAATGCGCACAGCCTCTCTCTCGGCGCCACCGATGTCCTGATGTTGGCCCGTTCGCAGGGACTCCACTTTCATGGCGAGTGGCGTTTCACTGGGTTCTGCTTTGATGGGAACGGAGGATTGGTGTGTGTCTTCCCGAGGGTTTTCCGCGGACCCAGACGGCTCTCTCTCGGGATTCACGCTGGGTTGGACCGCCATGGGCAGTTTGATTAGCCTGTATCCTCCAGGGAGC
This sequence comes from Tiaroga cobitis, assembly GCA_030578255.1. Taxonomy (NCBI): domain Eukaryota; kingdom Metazoa; phylum Chordata; class Actinopteri; order Cypriniformes; family Leuciscidae; genus Tiaroga; species Tiaroga cobitis. The sequence goes on from CM060610.1 coordinate 613,497, forward strand.
AGCACCGAGGAACCGGCTCCTCCTGGTTCTGTGTGCTGGACGCCCGAGGACGCCGGTGGGAATATCCGGAAGGAAAACATGTTATTCTTGGCTAGAAACCCGTTGTGCGCGGCGCTTCCGAAGGTGAAGCTGGTGTTTCCCGGCGCCGAGTGGATTCTGGGGGCGATGAAGGGAACATGCTTTGGTGAAGGTGCTGGATTTAACACAGATTTGGTCGACTGAGGTCGTTGCGTAGATGTTTGCACTTCCTGTTGAGCACTTCCTGTTGAGAATCAACGTGAGAATGTTACATTTGATGCAGAAAACAAACGCAATACAGTCATAACAGGAATTTACTGCATAATGTCACAGAATTCGGCGTAGAGCTGCACACCGAATCAGAAGGTGATATGTGTGTGTGTGTGTGAGAGAGAGAGAGTGTGTGTGTGTGTGTGTGTGAGTCTGAGAGTGTGTGAGTTAGAGTGTGTGTGTGAGTGAGTGAGTGTGTGTGTGTGTGAGTCTGAGAGTGTGTGAGTTAGAGTTTGTGTGTGAGTGAGTGAGTGAGTGTGTGTGTGTGTGAGTCTGAGAGTGTGTGAGTTAGAGTGTGTGAGTGTGTGTGTGTCTGAGAGAGTGTGTGTGTGTGTGTGTGTGTTTGTGTGAGTGTGTGTGTGTGTGTGTGAGTGAGAGGTTGAGTGAGAGTGTGTGTGTGAGTGAGTCTGAGAGAGTGAGTGTGTGTGAGAGTGTGAGTGTGTGAGTCTGAGAGAGTGTGTGTGTGTGTGTGTTTGTGTGAGTGTGTGTGTGAGTGAGAGTGTGTGTGTGTGTGTGTGTGTGAGTCTGAGAGAGTGAGTGTGTGTGAGAGTGTGTGTGAGTGTGTGTGTGTGTGTGAGTTAGAGTGTGTGAGTGTGAGTCTGAGAGTGTGTGAGTTAGAGTGTGTGTGTGTGTGAGTCTGAGAGTGTGTGAGTTAGAGTGTGTGTGAGTCTGAGAGAGTGTGTGTGTGTGTGTGAGTGTGTGTGTGAGTGAGAGGTTGAGTGAGAGTGTGTGTGTGTGTGTGTATGTGAGTCTGAGAGTGTGTGTGTGTGAGTCTGAGAGAGTGAGTATGTGTGTGTGTGAGTCTGAGAGTGTGTGAGTTAGAGTGTGTGTGTGTGTGTGTGTGTGTGCGCGCGAGTCTGAGAGAGTGTGTGTGTGTGCGCGAGTCTGAGAGAGTGTGTGTGTGTGTGTGTGTGTGTGTGTGCGCGAGTCTGAGAGAGTGTGTGTGTGTGTGTGTGTTAAAAGACTGCTGAGTGAATCTGAAGTCTGAATTTGGGGGAAAAAATGATCATTTTCACTGGGCACTATTATTGTTAAAATTTAAAAAAATATTAAATTTACAGTTTTATTAATTCAATTGATAAGACATCCTTTTTGAGCACAGAGTTTGTGAGTTGTGAGTAGTGTGTTGTGGCACTGACCTGCGCTGGGCACGGGGGACGCCGAGGGAACCGGCACCAGCTGGATCGTCTGCCCGTTGAACTGACACATGTTCACTCCCATCATCCCTGCAACCGGCTGCAGGACGACCTGCTGACCCGGAGCGAGAGCGGAGGCCGGGAGGACCGTCTCAGTCTGGGAGAGGGGTGGAGCTACAGCAGGGGGCGGAGCCACAGCAGGGGGCAGGTGGACCGTCTCAGTCTGGGAGAGGGGTGGAGCTACAGCAGGGGGCGGAGCCACACCAGGGGGCAGGTGGACCGTCTCAGTCTGGGAGAGGGGTGGAGCTACAGCAGGGGGCGGAGCCACAGCAGGGGGCAGGTGGACCGTCTCAGTCTGGGAGAGGGGCGGAGCCACAGCGGAGGCCGGCAGGACCGCCTCAGTCTGGGAGAGGGGTGGAGCTACAGCAGGGGGAGGGAGGACAGTCCCATTCTGGGAGAGGGGTGGAGCCAGAGAGAGGGGCGGAGCCAGAGAGAGGGGCGGAGCCAGAGAGAGGGGCGGAGCCACAGTGGGCGGTCCAGCGAGGGGCGGAGCCACAGTGGGCAGTCCAGCGAGGGGCGGAGCTACAGCATTCTGGTCAGAGAGAGGCGGAGCTACAGCGGTTGGGTCAGAGAGGGGCGGAGCTTCAACGGTCGGGTCAGAGAGGGGCGGAGCTACAGCAGTTGGGTCAGAGAGGGGCGGAGCTACAGCATTCTGGTCAGAGAGAGGCGGAGCTACAGCGGCTGGGTCAGGGAGGGGCGGAGCTACAGCAGTTGGGTCAGAGAGGGGCGGAGCTTCAACGGTCGGGTCAGAGAGGGGCGGAGCTACAGCGGTCGGGTCAGAGAGGGGCGGAGCTACAGCGGTCGGGTCAGCGAGGGGCGGAGCTACAGCAGTTGGGCCAGAGAGGGGCGGAGCTACAGCAGGCGTGTCGAGGAGGGGCGGAGCTACAGTGGTCACACAAGAAAGGGGCTGGGCTACAGCGGTCAGGATTAGCCCAGGCTGCGATGATGTCACATGATTAGTTGTTGAAGGTGGAGCTGCGGGATTATGAACATGTGAGAATATGTAGAGTGTTGGAGTGCGCTTGATGCCGTCGGGAGCCTGGTAGATGGCCAGAGTTTGCGTGGCTGGCGCTCTGAAAGCTCCTTTGCTCTGGTCCGCTAAACAGGACACAGTAAGAGAAGATGTTACAGCTGTGCAGACGTTACAGTCACTCATGCTGTCTCCAGTCCTGGCAGCTGATGGAGTCTGCGTTCACTGCCCGGGACACACACTTTATCTTCAGAGGTGTAATGTCCAGGGGTCAGAAAGTAGAAGTCTTGAATATATGTTTATTCCACCCATGACCTCAGCCGGCTGATTTCACTCATTAGTTCTCTGTCCTGGCTGAAGAACTGTGCTAATGAGCAAATCCAGGTGATTGGAACAAAATACTGAGGAGGACTTTTACTTTCTGAACCTGGACTTTACATCTCTGCTAATCTTTTGATTCTGTTATTGTTATATATGAAACGATCTGTACTGTATAAAGCACTGTAGAAATAAAGCTAATTGACTTAATAGTTCGTTAATTTCGGTCAACCAGTACACTAATTTAATCTTAATTAAAAGCTTCAATGGGGTTCGTACACACACACTGTGCAAGGAAATTCCAGCACTTTTCAAGCACTAGTTTTTGGATTTTGAAGGACTACAATCAGAGATCTCGCTTATCAAACAATATCTTTATTATCTTTCAAATTCTAAAAACGGTAAACAAACTAATAAAACAAAATGGTACAAATAAAGTGCAGCAGATGCAATGACTGCGGTAACGTTAACCTTTGAGAGGATACTATGACAAAGATTTCGCTTTCCTTATTCAAACTGAGTTTTCCTCCCATGAATATATGATTGAGCTGAAGAATGAACGATGGATCACATACTTTGATATTTATATGAGCAACATCACACTCACAGCCGTGATGCAAAACGCCTCTATATCAGACTTTACTTTTGTGTGAAAAGATTGTTTTATCAATAAAATTAAACACTAATTTCACATATACTTGCCTTCAATAATTCAAGTATCTCTTCATAATTACGGGTATTTTCAAGGGTTTCCAGGACTTGCACCTCGTGCGAGCCCTGAATCCTTCAGGCCGGTTCTGCCGATCTCACCTGTGTGTTGGCAGGAGTCCCTCGTCTCGACGAGCTGAACTGGTTTGGACTGGGATCTGGTGTTTAGAGGCGCTGGTTGGATCCTGCCGGTGAGATACGCTGCCAGCCGATTGGCTGGATGAAGCGCTCCCACTCGACCCAGACACAGCTTGGCCTGAGCGTAGGCTTTCCCATTCACCTGAGGTCAGAAGCACACGACGGGCGATCAGAGACTAGTTTTCGTCAAAATGACCCGAAGCCCTACAATTATACTGAATTTTTGTTATTTTGTCCAGAAAGCTTATTTTATCTCATTTTGATATTTTTTCTTTTTTTTAATGCAAATTTTTTTTTTTAACCTTTAAATTGCTAGATTTGATCAATAAATAGTAAATAAATAGTAATTTAAGCACCTTCCTTTCAACTTAAATTCAAAATAACTCACAATTTCATGCTTAACCCTTTAATTCAGCTCTAAATATCTTACATCTGGAGTCTTTGAGCTCTTGTGGGAAATAATAATAACACATGATATTTGATGCCTCTAGATGGGCTTATAGCTCTATATGCAGCAGAGGAGCTGTTCCGCTGGGTCCTAAAGCCAGTTCACTTCAGTGTGCGCTCACACACACATGTACACATTATACAATCATTATACCACGGGCTGTTTAAATACTCGATTCTGATTGGCTGGAAGGTGTGCAGTAAAACCGTTTAATGCACAGGTAGTTCCAGTCAGTTTGATTACAATTCGAAATTAATCCGCTACTATAAACATTGGTAACTAACCATAGTAACAGAGTTACACTTGCAAAAGAGTGAGAGAGAGACACATGAAAACGTTTATTTAGGTAGGCTCAGAGCCATAGAGAGACAGAGTTGCGACGCTCTCTGATGTCGCCGCGATGGCTGTCATGTGGTTCATGTAAGCCCCAATAGTTCCCACATACGCTGGCTGTCATGTTCTTCTATGGGACAGACAGCAGCGATTGCATTATTGACCGGTAAATATCAAATAAAACACACACCCAAGTAGTTTTTCAGCTGTTACTGCATTATTGTATTTTGTTAATGTCAGTTTTGCATTTGGAGAGGCAGGGTGACAACGAAATACTGTATATTACTCAGATAAGTTTTAGGCTTTTTTTTGGAGTGAAAAGAGAGCTAGATAAGATCGAAGAGGACAAAGATGAGGTCAATATGAAAAAAGACATCTAAATGGGCAGTTAACACTTTCAGTGGGTTTTTGCACCAAAGACAGAACAATTGTGATTTCGAGACCTAACTTACTCTGCTTCTCTTTTAAATGAGACATTGCGGGAGTGTTAATGGCTCTGTTCAGTCGACCGCTGGACGCGAACACAGTGTTGCAAGTTTGATGTGTCTCAGAGCAGGAATTAACCGTCACATTACAAAATACAACATCATAAGGGATAAAGACTTCAAGTCAAGCAATGCTGTCTTTAAATCAGTTTTCAATCAATAAAGATTGGCTTGTCACTGTCAGTGTTGCCTGTCATTCATAAATAATTTGAATAAATCCATGAATCATCAAGTTAGCTATATGCTTAAGCAACGAGGGGACTGTAGACTTTAAAGTCAAGTCAAGTCATCTTCATTTATATAGCGCTTATAAACAATGGATTGTTTCAAAGCAGCTTTACAGAGATAAACATATAATTTAAGGTAACAGATTGTTTTGGCTTTATAGCGGTTCTTGAATAATGTTATTTCCAGCTAAAGTTAACTTTGATTGATTCACCTCCGTCGAAATGATCAGACTTTTAAACGCGAACCTGTGATTAACACTGACGGCGTTCACATGCTCATTCAGAATTGATTCTATAGTTATGTGCTTTTGAAAATATGTGCGCAGGTTTATAATTCATACAACCCATGCCTAAACAAACTACTTTTCTTGCCTATAAATTTTGATCAGGGTTCCTGCACACTTTTTAAAGTCAAATTTAAGGCTTTTTAAGACCTTTTTAAGACCTGAAGAAATCAAAATTAATACCGTACATTAGGGGTGTGCAATATTGACAAAAATATATCTTGATATTTTAAACGTTTTGTTGATAATAATTAAATGATATTTTACTGATTGTGTTTTTGTGCTGGTGCATTGGCTGGTTTAGGCCTGTTGTTGACAGCAGACTCATGAAGATATATATATTTTTCATATTCTATGCAGTGGTCAGTTCACAGTAGTGAAAGAAATGATTAATTAATGTGCAATATTTGCCACCTTAAATTGATTTCCAGGGGCATTTTCACCTATAAATGGACATTTTTTCTAAACTTATTTAGAGTTATGCATCACCTTTTATGTCAAATAGCCTACTTACATTCAAATTATTCAAATTAAATTGTACAGCAATTATACTTATTTATACAATAATACTTAATTACACAATAATTATACAGTACCACCGTTACCAGTCAAATTAAATCATTCAATCAAAATCCATCTTTGCAGTGCAGAGGTGACACAGGCATTAATATTTACACTCCATTTACAATTGCATAAATAAAGCTATGAGAGTTTTTTAAAATCAATATTCAATATTTAAATATGAAATGATTTCTAATTTTAACGTTTTAATTAAAGGGTACTTTAAATATGAAACTAAAACCGCCAGTAGGCGGCAGCAAGTCACTGTCTTAATACCGTAAGCGAGTTGAGCATACTGTCTATATGGAGTTGAGGGATTCATTCATTCAACCGATTTGTTCAAACGGCTGATTCATTCGGGAAAGAAACAAGTGATTGTTCATTGAATCGTTAAAATGACTCGTTCAAAACGTGGAGTTCAGTCAAGAAATCATCGCTGTCTGTTGCATTGAGACTCTGCTACGGTTTCATTTTGAAATTCTAGTCGGCGAAATAAAGGGAAAACAAACAATATTGACAATATGGTGTCTAAAAACTCATGTTAATTTACACACACACACACACTGAAGCACGCTCGCGATGTTTTCAGCCTATATGAGGACATTAATGCGTGTACTTCATCTACACAGCCGCTCTGAGAGTCACTTTAGAAGCATTTTAGCTTAATTTGAGAAAAACTATCGTCATATAAAAAACACACACAGAGAGACTCAAAGTTCTACATGGCAACCTGTCAAAATAAAAGGTTGGTTTAACCTTTGAAGAAAGTTTTGCTTAAAGCAAAAAGTTTTGCTTGCTTTCATTAGGCCTACATTTTAAATAAATGGGTCATTACAATTTAAACCATAAAAAAAAACATTTCATAGTTCCCTTAAAATGTAATTTATTTTAAAATTGTAATACAATAGTATTAAATTGTATACGTTTCATGATTTCAATTAATTACACATGTTTTTGATTACTAAAATTTTACTTAACCATTAAAATGGGAGTCCAGAAAAATGAAAACAAAATAAAACTGAATTTGGAATGTGGGGGAAAATAAAATGTATTTTATTTAAAATAAAAAAATAAAAAATGAAAATTTCATAGGGTTCTACAAACCAGCTTTTTGGTGCATTACCACCACCTTCTGCTCCGTATGGTGTGACATCACGTACCAATATCAATCCTTGGGCTGACAGGTGAGAAATGTACTTAATGGAAAAAGATGCACATGCTCTTGACACCTGGTTTTGTAATAGTTTTATATAGTTATATGGTTTTATATAGTCGTGTTATGTTGTTTTTTTTGTGCCAAATTGGTTTAGAACAGTTGTTGAATAAACAATTGAACTGACAAATTATGCCTGTCTATATTTGATTGACAGTTTTATTGATCACTGAGATCACACATTGACTTGGAATGAAGTATAAAAAAAAATAGCTTAGATGTAGTAAACTACTTTTGCCATATCGCTGTAGCTTAGCTTGCTACATTTCCCAGGGTGGTAGCTTCAGTGTAGTGAAGCTACATTTAATGTAGAGTAACTGCTAGCTTAGCTCACTACATTTTCTAAGTAGCTTGCCCAACACTGATTATCCCTTACTTGTTTGGTAAAGTTTTATCAGTTTTAGTTTGAGCATTTTAGGGTTTTCGATATGTACTGTCGCATTCCTAAGGCCGGAGACACACTGGCTGCGTGGCGTGAGCGTGGCGTTCACATTGTTAAGAGCATAAGAAACAAATGAAAAAAAAGACCTCTGTAGTGGACACCAGGACTCGATTGTTTAAAAAATAAAAATGACATGAAATTATATAAAGGCAAAAATAATGGCAATATTTGAAAATCGATAATTATTATTATTATTTGTTTAAATTACATTGATATCTGAATTTATGTCAAAACCTAGACTTTCAAACATCAAAATGTAATTTATTAATATGTATTCGTGTACAAAATGACATATAAACATCGTTTCCTATTCTATTTTGCCTGAAAACGCTTTCAACACACTTGCGTGTCGCGTGAAAACTAGGCGTCGGTTCTATTTCTAGCATGCACGCGTTTTCCGCACGTGTCACGCAGGCAGTGTGCAAGCTCTAACCTGCCAACATGGGAGCCGAAATAAAAACGGAAACGCCGCGCAGCTGAGATGCTTACGCCGCGCGGCCGGTGTGTCGCCGGCTTAAGGGGGTCCCAATTGACGCGCGAGGGAAGGATTTGTTACTTTTTAATATTTTAATTACAAAACTACTCAATTCCATTCTTTTTTGTGTGTGTGTATTCGTGGATCAATCGAAAAAAAAGATTTCCGGGTCAAAATGACCCGAGGGAAGTATGTTTAATGACTGCAACTGTATAAGACTCACCTTAATACATCCGGAACGCACCGCCGTCTTCCTCTCCGCCGTCAGATACCCAGCGGGAATGACGCGCGACAGAAGAGGGAAGCGCTTAGCCCGTGTCTCGCCGGCGTCAGCACGCTTCGGCCTGTTGGCTCTCTGAGAAGAGCTCCTCACACTCTCGGCTCGGGTCTTCCCGTCGTGCCTCGGGTCGGGCGTCGCGAGGCTCTTCTCCGGCAGGGACACGCACACCTTGTACATTAGCGTGGAGCCGGTCGCGTCCGCTTTGAGGGTTTCGGAGAGCAGCTCCACACGGTAGACGTCGATGGAGTGGAGCGCGGAGAGCCGGTTGGAGTGGATGGAGCTGAACAGCTCCTTCAGCACCAGAGACCGGTGCGACTCCCAGTTGCACCCAGAGATGATCTCCAGCACTTTAGTGGGCTCTGGCGCTCCGGCCTTCACGCCTGCACCAACACAAACAACAAACATGGAATAACTTTGCTTTAACCATTTTAAACCGGCTAGCTGTATGCATTTTACCGTAACTCTTCAACCGTTTCCTCATCAAAACCAGTCGACAGTAACAATAGACAACATGCACTATTCGGCAATACACGGCTTATTATGGTAAATTTCATGCTTTCCGTCAGCAAATGACAGCAGCTTTCTGTCACAGCGGGAGGGAAGGATTTGCACAGAGAGATACGAAGCGCGGCAGGCAAGAGTGTTTTGGAAGAGGGGATCGGGATGGTTCTCGATGAAACTTGGGAGGCGGATGGCCGTTACTCCTTCACGCATCTTAGCATGTGGTGTGTGTGAGTGTGCGTGTGGTGTGTGTGCGTGTGGTGTGTGTGCGTGTGGTGTGTGTGCGTGTGGTGTATGTGCGTGTGGTGTGTGCATGTGTATGTGTGCATTCTCTCAGCCAGCGATACGATATTTGCCGATACCTCAAAAAATTCTACGATACGATTACGATTCGATTCAGGGCTATATCGATCGATTAATCGATATTTAGATATTATGTGCTAAGTCTACACAACCAGTTACATTTATTAACTCACAATACATTCAAAAATATATTACATGAAAGTTTAATTAAACTCTTTGAAAATTGCACACCCTCTCCCAATTGGGACATTTACAAGTTGTTTGTTACAAGTTTAAAAAAAACATGATGAAAAGGAACAAGAACGGGGTTATCTGTTTTTGCAAATTAACTCTTCTGTTATATTAAAGTTCATTTAAAGGAATTTTATATTTATTTATTGTGTGGTAAAAGCAGATAACTCTACATTTCATGTTTCAGAGTTAAACAAAGCCAAGTAATTGCTATGATACATAATAAAACACTTGGTTAATCTGTAACGTTAATCTCCTCAGCTGACATAGATGCCTGTCAAACTTTATTGTTGTGATTAACGTACACGCAATACAGAGAGCTTTTCACGCACCACTGAACGTGCTGTTTTAGCAAGACTCCGTGACAAAGTTTCAGCTTTTGTTTTCCTTTTAGGAGCCGAAGAAGATATGACGGGTTCATGAAATTCGCTAAAATCCATTCTCGATCACTTTGTCAGCTTTGACGAAACTCCTCTCAGTAGCGCGTCTTTTCAAAGTGACAAGCAGCCTTGTCACCTGACCTGAATACTGCGCACTGATTTGCTAAAACAGACTTTTCGGGGCTTGTCGTTTCTGCTGTAAAACATAAACTCGCGATGCCTTTACAGTGGAAAATACCAGCTTTTGTGACAAAGGTTTCAGTCAATCTTACGTGAAAAGTTATGTGAGGATATGGAGTGTGTCAAAATAAAGGTACCGTACATCGATATTTTATGTGTGGTATCGATGCATCGTATCATTAGACATTTGATCGATGCATCGATCCATATCGATGTATTGTTACACCCCTACTAATCAATATGCGGGACACTTGGGATGTCAACTCCATTTGACAAAGAGCGCAAATAACGACACCTTTACGTTTGGGACTAAATTTGAAGTATTCCCACACCTTCGATGATTTAGTGCGAGCTGTTTTTTTCTGCTCGCTTATCTCCGTCCGCTCTGGCATCCTCTGTGAACGGCTCGAGCAGAGAGAGAGAGAGAGAGAGAGAGAGAGAGAGAGAGAGAGAGAGAGAGAGAGAGAGAGAGAGAGAGAGAGAGAGAGAGAGAGAGAGCGGGAGCCGGATCGTCGTCGGCCAGACGACCCCGCAGGGTTAAATCCATCCCGTCGCACTCAGGGCAGCCGCAGTCATCATGGCCAATCAGGAAGCGCATATGTGCCGGCCTCCGCCGACGAGCGGGCCTCTGCACGAGGCACAGGTGATGCGAGCCATTTGGAACAACGCCTCGGAAATTTGCTCTTAAAATTATTTTCTGTTGAAAAACAGATTTTTTCCCCAAAAATAAGTCTGGAAAATGGGGGAAAATGAAATGTGACCCTGGGCCGCAAAACCATGGGTCACATGGGTCCATTTATTGAAATTGAGATTTATACATCATCTGAAAGCAGAAACGATTTACAATCCATCGCGCTCTTTAAGATCACTAAATTCGAGGCTTCTGGTCATTCCTAGGATATCCAGATCCACCAAAGGAGGCAGAGCATTTTCACATTTAGCTCCGAAGCTCTAGAATAGCCTTCCTGATATTGTTCGTTGCTCAGACTCGCTCTCCCAGTTTAAAACTAGACTGAAGACGCATCTATTTAGCCAGGCATTCATATACATTTTTTATCTTACAGTTACTGTAAATTCGGCCTCTAGTTCATAAACGCCAGAGGAGAACTGGCCCCCGACTGAGCCTGGGTTCTCCCAAGGTGTGTTTTCCTCCATTGGGTCATCTGATGGTGTGCTAGGACACCTTTAGGTCACTGGATGGAGTTTTTCGGTTCCTTGCCACTGTTGCCTTTGGCTTGCTCAGTTGGGGATATTCAAATTAATTAACCAATCATACCATTGATCAGCTCTACCAAACTTGGATGTCTTTTTTTTTCCAGTAATAAACAAACATTGTTAAGTTGTTTTGATTGATACTGTGAAGCAGCTTTGATACAATCTGTATTGTGAAAAGCGCTATATAAATATATTTGACTTGACTTGACTTGAAAGCTGAATAAATGAGCTTTCCATTGATGTGTGGTGTGTTGGGACAGGACAATATTTGGCGGAGATATGAGTATTGAACATCTGGAATCTGAGGGTGCAAAACAATTGAACCATT
>CM060610.1:630000-640000 GCA_030578255.1 Tiaroga cobitis
CAGTGTGTGGCGCCGCGGATCTCTCGGCCCAGACTCTCACACACACACCCCAGCCGGCAGAAGAGCTGAGCGCAAGACTCGCCGCTAGCCTCCCGCGCGCGGAGCTGCGTCGTCTTCACCGCTGGCTGTGCAGAGGAGCGGAAACATGATGCAACAAATGAGCAATCGACTGAAGCTAGCAGTGTTTACAGGAAATAATAACATTGAAATTATTACATATATTCTGACCAAGTATATATTCAAGTATATATTGCAGGTGTATCGGTTCTCTGTAAAAACATTTTTTCCCTGAACACAGCACATACCGAACCACACAGACCCCAAACCATGATACAAACCGAACCGTGAGTAATTAGTTTCTGATGGCTCATACCTCTGAGGTTAGCAGTGAACTCAAGGCGAAGCTCGCTCTCTCGCTAGTGATGCAAGCGGGATCCTTCCCATGACCCACGGCGTGTTCTTCGTGTTCCAAGAGCTGCGTGTGACTATTAGCCGATCCGTCATCAGCGTCTCTGTTAAACCGGAGCTGGAGCCGCCGGCGCTTTCTCCCGCGCCTGGAACGCACCTTCCCGAGCGCCGCGCGTGACACTGGAGGATCATGGTCCTGGCCCTGAAGCGAGCTCTGACAGCTGCTCCTGGAGGACGAGCGCACACCGAGCGCTGGAGGTGCGTACGGAAACACACGCCGCGTCTGAAGGACACTGGCTAGCGTGCGCACGTAGCTTTGGCTCCGCACGGGCAGCTGATAGGCCACAGGCGCCGGAGAGCTAGCGGAGAACACAGCCGCGCGATCACTGATCCGCTGGCCTTCACTCGCGAGATACTCATCCAACATGTCCGAGCAGAAGGCAGAACGCTTGCCTGAAACAAACATATGACATGATAAAGTGACGGCTCAAAAAGTGGATTTAAATGTATAGAGTGTGTAAGCAATGCTTCATGTTCAGTGTGTGTGTAAAAAGAGCATTAGCAATTACAGAAAACACACTTCAGCAAAACATGATGAGCTCAAAGTGGAGGAATCATGTTTGCTCCCAAATGTTTATCAATGTCACTGGTAGTCTCTGTGTGAAGAATATTTGTGTCAACATGTCAGTTTACGTTATTTTGCTCTCCTCACTCACATACATGAACTACAGTGTCCTGCACACACTAGTGGAACATGTCAAAATATACATTATATCTGGTGTCGGAATAATGTTTGGTTTGACTGTATTTTGTACTCCAGGGTTCCTGCACACTTTTTAAAGTCAAATTTAAGGCTTTTTAAGACCTGAAGAAATCAAAATTAATACCGTACATTAGGGGTGTGCAATATTGACAAAAATATATCTCGATATTTTAAACGTTTTGTTGATAATAATTAGATGATATTTTACTGATTGTGTTTTTGTGCTGGTGCATTGGCTGGTTTAGGCCTGTTGTTGACAGCAGACTCATGAAGATATTCATATTTTTCATATTCTATGCAGTGGTCAGTTCACAGCAGTGACAGAAATGATTAATTAATGTGCAATATTTGCCACCTTAAATTGATTTCCAGGGGCATTTTCACCTATAAATGGACATTTTTTCTAAACTTATTTAGAGTTATGCATCACCTTTTATGTCAAATAGCCTACTAACATTCAAATTATTCAAATTAAATTGTACAGTAATTATACTTATTTATACAATAATACTTAATTACACAATAATTATACAGTACCGTTACTAGTCAAATTAAATCATTCAATCAAAATCCATCTTTGCAGTGCAGAGGTGACACAGGCATTAATATTTACACTCCATTTACAATTGCATAAATAAAGCTATGAGAGTTTTTAAAAAAAGCAATATTCAATATTTAAATATGAAATGATTTCTAATTTTAACGTTTTAATTAAAGGGTACTTTAAATATGAAACTAAAACCGCCAGTAGGCGGCAGCAAGTCCCTGTCCTAATACCGTAAGCGAGTTGAGCATACTGTCTATATGGAGTTGAGGGATTCATTCATTCAGCCGATTTGTTCAAACGGCTGATTCATTCGGGAAAGAAACAAGTGATTGTTCATTGAATCGTTAAAATGACTCGTTCAAAACGTGGAGTTCAGTCAAGAAATCATCGCTGTCTGTTGCATTGAGACTCTGCTACGGTTTCATTTTGAAATTCTAGTCGGCGAAATAAAGGGAAAACAAACAATATTGACAATATGGTGTCTAAAAAGTAACTCATGTTAATTTATTTTTTATTTAACTATTGTATAACAAATATATCACACTTCTGCACGGGAAAACGGCACTCTTACTGATGTGATATTCTAATATAGGAACAGAATATGATATAAATATAAGACAAAAACTAATTTGGGGACATAGGCCTACAACTGCACTGACACATCACGCAGTGAAAGCACGAGAGACAAATGCGATGTCAGCTCACAGTGCCTCATACATCGTTAAAACAATGATTACAATATCATTATAGACAATACACATCCCACACCCTTAAGGACATAAAGAATGAACTTACGACTGAACCGACATTGCCAACTTTCTTCTTCTCTCCTCTCTCGCGAGGAGAGAGGAGAGAAATACGAGCCTCGTATTTCTTTATGTTTTGAGCCATCATTTACTATCTAGTTGTTTATACCACTAAATACAGCTTACACAACATCTCATATTAACCTTACATCTCTAGCTTCCGTTAGTTAACACAGCACGCTAGTAACTCGCTAACGTTAGCCTGCTAACGCGCCACCCGTGCGCTCATTTATTTATTTATTTTCTCGCGCGCGCCCGCGCCTTTGAGTTCATAAAGTCCAGGTAAGTAAGAAGGCATTAGTGGAATTGCACTAGCATGGTTTAAATCATACTTAACTGACCGTTATCAGTTTGTAGCAGTAAATGAAGAGATGTCTTATCGATCACAAGTTCAGTATGGCGTACCACAAGGCTCAGTACTAGGACCGCTGCTGTTCACTCTGTACATGCTACCATTAGGAGATATCATTAGGAAACATGGAGTTAGCTTTCACTGTTATGCCGATGATACTCAGCTGTATATTTCTTCAAAACCCAACGAAACTTACCAATTCACAAAATTAACGGAATGCATAGCTGATGTAAAAAATTGGATGACTAGTAATTTCCTATAGGGCTGAAACAACTAATCGATTTAATCGATTAAAATCGATTATTAAAATAGTTGTCAACGAATGTCATTATCGATTAGTTGGTCTGCTTACGTCACGGGAAGCGTTTACTGGTGATTGGTTGAAACGGGCCAATCATGATGCTCTCTGTCTTACATGCGCTGCGCTTCATGAGACACACGCAAGGTCTCTCTCCCTTCACCGATCTGTTGTGCGCGCAGAGACCGAGATCTTTTTTACAATCTATGTTTGGAGCACAGTCTCTTCTGTCTCGCATGCGCGCTCTTGCTCGCGCGCTCTAGATTCCGGGAGTTTGAACTAATTTGCAGGCATCAGGGAGCCGCTATCAATATGCGGGAGACTCCCGGATCTTCCGCGAGACTTGGGATGTCTGTATTTTGTCTCGAGCATCAGGTTGCGCAATCAGTTCGCTCGCAACATAAGTGATGGATTAAAATAGCGCTACCGCAGAAATCGGTTAAATTAAAACGGTGTTTACAAAGTGAAGCACTAAATATAAAGGCAGTAATAACAGCAGCAGTAAAAGATTGTTTTTAGTCACTGTACTCAGTGGTTTTCAGCGAATGCTTGTGCACTAATGCATAATTTTTCCTGTCCTTTTAATCAACCCTGTTAGCTTGCTGCGTACCTCCATCCCGTTCTTTTTATAGCATTTGTCTAATATTAAGTTTTAATTGTTTTTCAAACGCGATCTACCGCGGCTCTATGTTCACACGCTTGTTTTCAGTCTTTCTATATTTAATCTATTATCCTTATAATTCCATTAATTTAAAATAAAAATTAAATGAATTATATATTTGAGATGTTTTTAGTTTATATTCACTTCTGAACAACATGTCTGTGTAAATTTGTTTTAACAAAAATTGCTAAAACATATGTTGGATATAATTTTTAATTAATTTTACATTAATCATGGTTGTCAACTTGCCATTAGCAATTATCATTAAAACAAAGCAAATATTGATATTAGTAAAACTCAATGTGTGGCTTTTGCACTTTTTAAAGGTGAACTAAGTAACTTTTTTACCTTAACCGAACAGCTTTGGAGTCATTGTAATGTTTATATTACTGATTTCGTGTTGAATGGTGGTCGTCTCGCACCCCCCTTGGTGCCTGTGAGCCGCAAAACCACTCTTGCAACTTTGGGCCGGCGGGCCGCCGGCCTCAGTGTTAGGAAGTATCGTGTGATATCAAGTCTCCCGAGGTAACGAATTGCTTTACGGCAAAAAAACAGATCTGATAAAATTCTGATAAAATGAGCATCAAACAGAAATAACCCGGCGCCGTATACATGTGGTGTTGGGCGCGCGCAGCTCTTAAAGGGGCCATACCTTATTTCCACTCGTTACAGCGTCCATCCTACTGAACAGGTACCGGTGTACAGGGGGAGGGGATCCGGCCGTGAGTGCGAGCCATCTCTGCGTGAGTGCTATTCCCGACAGTACAAGTACTCCACAGCGACTCTAGGGGTCGCTGTTTGACAAAAACGGAATTCCTACTTAGTGCTGCTTTAAAGTACACTTTTACACATAAATACCCTTGTGGCGAGCAGGACGAGGCCGAGGGACGTGAGAGGCCGGTGGCGTGAGTGATAATGAACGACACCTGTGAGACGCACCGGTCTCGCATCTCTCACGTCCCTCGGCCTCGTCCTGCTCACCACAACCCTGATTTAGGGTTTTATTTAGTTATAATAAACAAAAAATCAAATTGGAATTTTTATCAGATTAATCGATTAATCGAAAAAATAATCGTCTGATTAATCGATTATCAAAATAATCGTTAGTTGCAGCCCTAATTTCCTACTACTAAATTCTGACAAGACAGAGATTCTAATTATTGGACAAAAAACTTCCACACGTAATAACCCAGAATACTGTCTAACACTTGATGGCTGCTCTGTCAAGTCTTCGTCGTCGGTTAGGAACCTGGGTGTGCTCTTTGATACCAACCTTTCTTTTGAAAGCAACGTGTCTAGTATCTGTAAAACTGCATTTTTCCATCTTAAAAATATATCTAAAATACGCCATATGCTCTCATTGGGAAATGCGGAACAATTAGTCCATGCGTTCATGACCTCAAGGCTAGATCATTGTAATGCTCTACTGGGTGGTTGCCCTGCACGCTTAATAAATAAACTACAGCTAGTTCAAAACGCCACAGCTCGAGTTCTTACCAGAACCAGGAAATATGACCATATTAGCCCGGTTCTGTCAACACTGCATTGGCTCCCTATTAAACATCGTATAAATTTTAAAATATTGTTGATTACCTACAAAGCACTAAATGGTTTAGCTCCGCAGTACTTGAGCGAGCTCTTAACGCATTATAGTCCTTCACGTCTATTGCGATCTCAAAACTCCGGCCAGTTGATAATACCTAGAATATCTAAATCGACTGCAGGCGGTAGATCCTTTTCCTATTTAGCACCAAAACTTTGGAACAGTCTTCCTACCATTGTCCGGGAAGCAGACACACTCTGTCAGTTCAAAGCTAGACTAAAAACACATCTCTTTGACCTAGCATACACATAACACACTATAGACTTCTATAATTCAATGTTAGGCTGCATAGATTAGGTCAGCCGGAACTAGGCTTGCCGCGATAGACGGTGTTGACGGTGTTACCGGTTTTAAGCCCCATCACCGGTGACCCATCCCACCCATCACTTTCCCACCGTGACACCGCGATGTCTTGACTTTTTTAAAGTATTCGTTTTTGCTAAAATATTTATTTGAATATTAATTAAAAATAATAATGATCAATTATTTAGTTCAGAAGAGAGCATATATTATAATTAAAAACTGAACTTCGCAGTGCGTGCCAAGAGCCAGTCACGTCACAGATCAGCAAGCATCAGGATTCCATTTAGCACGTGTGGAGATGAGAACGAGTCAAATTACAGAAAAGCTTATTTCGAAAGTGAAAGTACGCGCACGCATTTAAAAGCCAGACCTGCCAACTTTTGAGTTTAGCTTGGAGTGAGACTTTTCCGACGGGTGTGCTTGCACACGCAAGGTCTTTCGCTCGTTTTCCCTCTCTCCCGTACACGCGCGCTACGCGGTTTGAAGCACAATCTCTGTCTCGCGTGCGTGCTCGCTCTAGATTCCAGGAGATTTTAACTATTTTGCGACATAACTAGTCGATCACGAGTGGCTCAACAGGTAGATATATAGATAAACTCATCTTTCAGGCATTTGACCGGCCAGGTTGACACTTCATGCGTGAGAAATCGGGGGTGTGGCGTGAGATGCGTGAGAGTTGGCAGCTCTGTAAAAGCTATTTACAGAGCTTTACAGAGGCCCCCGCCCCGCCCCCCACGGTGACACCGGGATTACCGGTGTTGTCACACGTCGATTAACCGATGGGAAATTTTCCTCACCGCCGCAACCCTAGCCGGAACTGGGAACACTTCCCTTAAATCTTGATGTACTAGTTACATCTAGTGATGCACCGATGTGAAAATTGTGGCCGATACCGATAACCGATATTAATATGGCTGTTATGGCCGATACCGATATTTACCGATGTCGATATCTCTGTATAGAAAACACATAGCGAGGATTAGGGCTGCACCATATTGGTAAAAAATGACGTTGCGATATAAAACCAATTTCACCAGATGACTTGAATAGCTCTATTTGGAAAGAATGAATCATTCTAGAATGACTGGGGTGGTTTTGTCATGGAGTAAATCCGCATAGAAACTAATATTAATAGAATGTTAACTAATGTAGTTAACTAGACTTTAATAAATTGAACCTTATTGTAAAGTGTTTCCGATTTATGTCTCTTGAGTTCAGTGTTGGACAGATCAGTTGTTTTTAGGGATGCACCGAATTGAAAATTCTTGGCCGAAACCGAAAACCGAACTTTACTAAAATCAAGGCATTGCAATTGCATAAATGAATATAAAAATTTCAAAGAATAAATCAAATTACAAATTATGCAAATATTAATTTAGCACAATGCACAGTATACAATAAAATTCCAACTAAAATGTTTAACTCATGTTTACATTAAATAATAATCTACTGGCCTGCTGAAAGGTTTTAAAATGAAATGTTCTCTCATAAAAACAAAGCCGAGCGCACCAGCACCCAGTTTGCACGTCTAAATTAGTTGCTTACATTTTTAAAAATGAGCATACAATAGCATAAAAAGCCTTTTAAATGAACAAAGGTCCATGTTTAATACAAATGTACACAAAACTTAATGAAATATGTTTAGTGAAATTAGAAAATATTTAAGAGAGCGTTAATTTAGGTGCGCGCGCTGTCTGTGGAGACTCGCGCTGCGGAGGCAGGCGAAAGTATAAACAAGGCTTCCTCCCGGGTTCAGATATATATAATACTGAAATACGTCCACATCGCAGACATGTTGCTTCAGACAAGCACGTCCAGGTCGCGGTTTCTGTTTGCGTCATCACAACATTTCGGCCGTATTGTTTCGGTGATAAAAGTCTTTCGGCCGAAAATTTTCAGAGAAGATAAGGTAACGTTTTAGCACAATTCACAACCAGTGGTAGTTCAGAAAAAAAACTTCGGTCTTCCGACCTTTCATCATCGTGTATTCTCAAAGATATTCAGTCAACTCAATGCATTAATATCCGTGAGGGAGGGAGAGAGACCAAAACAGTTTGAAGACGGTGCGCGACCGGGGCTTTCACTCGCTCTGCTCGTTCTCTCAGTTAAACCAGCGCAGCAGTCGGTCATCTACATCACTCACCGGTCAAATAAGGCTTCGGCGGGACAAAAATACGCCTTAGTAAGGCTGACAGAAAACAGCGTGCAAGTTCCAGTCTTCTTGCGCTTGATGTATAAACTGACAGGACTTGAGCTTGTAATGAATGCGCTCGTGCAAAAACAAACATCCCCACCCCCGCACTCACATCTACACACGAATGATTATCGGCCTGTTCACATCGGCCCTATTTTGACATCGGAACGATACCGATGTGTAAACAATTGACCATATCAGCCGATGTTATATCGGCGGCCAATATATCGTGCACCACTAGTTACATCATAAGAAGAATGGCATCTACGCTAATATTAGTGTCTTTGTTTATCCCGAGGTTTTCCCGCAGCCTGCCGGATCCAGGCCGTGTCCAGATCTGACGAAGGAGATCCGCCTGGACCCGATGACAATGCAGTGCTGAAGTGTCCACTATCCTCTCCCTATGGAGGATCCCTTTCCCACTCTACAGATAAAGCGTTGTGAATTCCGGCTCGCGTACCCCGAAGTGATAAAATAAAACAAAATTCTGTATCAAAATTTATAGGCAAGACAAGTAGTTTGTTTAGGCATGGGTTGTATGAATTATAAACCTGCGCACATATTTTCAAAAGCACATAACTATAGAATCAATTCTGAATGAGCGTGTGAACGCCGTCAGCGTTAATCACAGGTTCGCGTTTAAAGTCTGATCATTTCGACGGAGGTGAATCAATCAAAGTTAACTTTAGCTGGAAATAACATTATTCAAGAACCGCTATAAAGCCAAAACAATCTGTTACCTTAAATTATATGTTTATCTCTGTAAAGCTGCTTTGAAACAATCCATTGTTAAAAGCGCTATATAAATGAAGATGACTTGACTTGCGTGCAGGAGACAGACGTTATTCTGCCGCGAATCTGATGCGAATTGTCACGTGAACAAGCAAATCCACAAAGATAGAATAATAAAAAATAATACTACGCTAATTAGATAGTTTTAATTTTGGAAAACATTTAGATATGTCTAAGTCGAAGTGTCATCTAAAATGTAAGACCTTTCATAAGTAAAAATAAGACTTTATAAGACTTTTTATGGCCTTATATTTTAAAAATCTAATTTAAGACTTTAAGGATCCGCGGGAACCCTGTACTCTTATATATTGTATTGACAACTCCTCAACTAAATATTTAGCATTGTATATTCTGCATAATTGGATGTTTTAAATAAACAGTCAAAACACGACCAGTTTTAGTGCTGGACGATATGATGATGTATATAACACTGGTATAAAGTGATCACATGGGTTTAGACCTATATTATAGTTATATAAAGCGTTCACAGGCTAATTTGCTTTATGAAACACGATGTCCATATCCATGATCTCTGGCTCTCTGGTGAGATGTAAGGAACACTATATCGAGTCCAAGCTTTAGTTTAAACTGATAATCGCTAGTTTTACTGGCGTTTTCGCCGTTTCTTCCGCTAGATCCAGTCCCTCGGCAGCTCTTCTGCCACTCAGAGCGGCTGATTATCATTATTAAGGATCGGTTATTGTTTATGATTATGAGCGTACTGTCAGCTGCAGTCTTTGAGCTGAACTTCTCCATCCAGCCCTTGATCCGCGTCACATCGCTCGTCTTCCCGGTCCGAGACACGAAGCCCGCAGCTGCACACACACCCAGAGATGGGAACATTAATATTAATGCATTGTCAACTAACATGAACGTGACATGAACTAACATTACCAACGATTAATAAATGCTGTAAAACATGTTAATAATGTAAACGAACGAGACCATATTAGTAGCAAGTTAAGAAGGTTTTGTGGAAAAGAAATGATCTCATTTCTGTAATTAGGGTCCTTTGAAAACACAGAATCCGGAAAAATAATCAAGAAAAAAGTCAAATGTATTTCATAAGTCTAGAAAATTACATTTTTGTTAAACTTTAAATGACTTGTTGAAGTGATTACGATTTCATGTAATTAGACATGCTTTTGATGATCAAAAATGAATTTAACCATTAAAACAGAATCCGGAAAAATTGAAATGGAAAAAAGATTGTGGGAAAAGTTTAATCTTTATAGGATTTCATATGGACCAATCCGATAATCAGCATCGGCTC